>JAWPHD010009242.1:0-105965 GCA_037043455.1 Cyrtodaria siliqua
TCACAGAACACCACGACAAACGTTTCCATTCTGATCTGCTGTATCTGAAAACTCTGTTAGCCAAAAACAGCATCCCAAAACTAAGACTTTATACAGATTTTTATTATTTCCAGTTACTTACTACTATTAAAAGTGAAATTTGTATTTTATGTCAAAGGACGTACCACTTGAACAAGTAATTTAGTCAAGTGTAATTTATTCAATTGTCTTCATTGCAAGAACATTTTTAAATACCAAACACCATGATGACAGCGCCGATATCTCAATGAAAATTGGAATAATGCAGAAATTACAGTGCTCGACATCAGGGGCGGATCCAGGATTTCAGCTTAAGGGGGGGGGGGGGGGGGGGGGGCGTAAAATTTTGGCCAATTTTCGGGTCCGTCTCTAGCCTCATAAAACGGTTGCGGTAGTGCATTGATAGGGTAAAAAAGTCCGTTTTCAAATAAAAGGAATTAACAATGTTAATTAAACCACTCATTAGCTATTATATAGCGATAATTTGTTTTATACTGAGCCAGTGAGGGAGTGCATCGAAATTGTTTGATATTTTATCTACAGTAACATATATGAATAATAAAAAAGGCCGTTTTCAAATAAAATGATTTAACAATGTGTTAATTAAACCACTCATTAGCCATTATGCGTCGAGCGAGCGAGAACATTTTTTATACTGAGGGCGTGCATCGAAATTGTTTGATATTGTATCTACAGTAACATGGACATACATGTATGAATAAAAAAAGTCTGTTTTCAAATAAAAGGATTTAACAATGTGTTAATTAAACCACTCATTAGCCATTATGCGTCGAGCGAGCGAAGCGAGCAAGAATTTTTTTTATACTGAGGGCGTGCAAACAAATTGTTTGATATTTTATGTACAATAATATGGACATACATGTATGAATAAAAAAAGTCTGTTTTCAAATAAAAAGATTTAACGGTATGTTAATTAAACCACTCATTAGCCATTATGCGTCGAGCGAGCGAGAACATTTTTTATACTGAGGGCGTGCATCGAAATTGTTTGATAATTTATCTACAGTAACATGGACATACATGTATGAATAAAAAAAGTCCGTTTTCAAATAAATGGATTTAACAATGTGTTAATTAAACGACTCATTAGCTATTATGCGTCGAGCGAGCGAAGTGAGCAAGATTTTTTTTTATACCGAGGGCATGCAACGAAATTGTTTGATATTTTATGTACAATAATATGGACATACATGTATGAATAAAAAAAGTCCGTTTTCAAATAAAAAGATTTAACAATGTGTTAATTAAACCACTCATTAGCCATTATGCGTCGAGCGAGCGATAACATTTTTTATACTGAGGGCGTGCATCGAAATTGTTTGATATTTTATCTACAGTAACATGGACATACATGTATGAATAAAAAAGTCTGTTTTCGAATAAAATGATTTAACAATTTAATGTGTTAATTAAACGACTCATTAGCCATTATGCGTCGAGCGAGCGAAGCGAGCGAGAAAAAACATTATACTGAGGGCGTGCAACGAAATTGTTTGATATTTTATCTACAGTAACATGGACATACATGTATGATCCGGAATTTTTAGGGGGGGGGGGGGGGGGGGGGGTCCGCTAGTGGACATCTTCATGAAAATGAGAGTAATGCAGAAATGATAGCGCTCGACATCTCCATAAAAATGAGAGTAATGCAAAAATGACAGCAGTCGACATCTCCAGGAAAATGTGAGTACTGCAGAAATGACAACGCTCGACAACTCCATGAAAATTAGAGTAATGCAGAAATGGCAGCGTTCGACACCTCCATGAAAATGAGAGAAATGCAGAAGTGGCAGCGCTCAACAGTACTTGATATCTCCATGACAATTGGAGTAATGCAGAAATGACAGTGCTCGACATCTCCATGAAAATGGGAGTAATGCAAAAATGACAGCGTTCGACATCTTCATAAAAATGGGAGTATGGCAAAATAACAGCGATCGGCATCTCCATGAAAATGTGAGTAATGCAGAAATGACAGAGCTCGACATCTCCATGAAAATGGGAGTAATGCAGAAATGACAGCATTCTACATCTTCATAAAATTGGAGTAATGCAGAAGTGGCAGCGCTCAACAGTACTTGATATCTCCATGAAAATTGGAGTAATGCAGAAATGACAGTGCTCGACATCTCCATGAAAATGGGAGCAATGCAAAAATGACAGTGTTCGACATCTTCATAAAAATGGGAATAATGCAAAATAACAGCGCTCGGCATCTCCATGAAAATGGGAGTAATGCAGAAAAAATGACAGCATTCTACATCTTCATAAAATTGGAGTAATGCAGAAATGACAGTTCTCGACATCTCCATGAAAATGGGAGTAATGCAAAAATTACAGCGTTCGACATCTTCATAAAAATGGGAGTAATGCAGAAACGACTGCACTCGACATCTCCATGAAAATGTGAGTAATGCAGAAATGACAACACTCGACAACTCCATGAAAATTAGAGTAATGACAGTAGTCAACAGCGCTCGATATCTCCATGAAAATGAGAGTTATGCAGTAATAACAGTGCTCGACATCTCCATGAAAATGAGAGTAATGCAGAAGTGACAGCGCCGATATCTCAATGAAAATTGGAATAATGCAGAACATTACAGTGCTCGACATCTTCATGAAAATGAGAGTAATGCAGAAATGATAGCAGTCGACATCTCCATAAAAACGAGAGTAATGCAAAACTGACAGCAGTCGACATCTCCAGGAAAATGTGAGTACGGCAGAAATGACAACGCTCGACAACTCCATAAAAATGAGAGTAATGCAAAACTGACAGTAGTCGACATCTCCAGGAAAATGTGAGTAATGCAGAAATGACAGAGCTCGACATCTCCATGAAAATGGGAGTAATGCAGAAATGACAGCATTCTACATCTTCATAAAATTGGAGTAATGCAGAAATGACAGTTCTCGACATCTCCATGAAAATGGGAGTAATGCAAAAATGACAGCGTTCGACATTTTCATAAAAATGGGAGTAATGCAGAAACGACTGCACTCGACATCTCCATGAAAATGTGAGTAATGCAGAAATGACAACACTCGACAACTCCATGAAAATTAGAGTAATGACAATAATCAACAGCGCTCGATATCTCCATGAAAATGAGAGTAATGCAGAAATGACAGTGCTCGACATCTCCATGAACATGAGAGTAATGCAGAAGTGACAGCGCCGATATTTCAATGAAAATGAGAGTAATGCAGACATTACAGTGCTCGACATCTTCATGAAAATGAGAGTAATGCAGAAATGATAGCGCTCGATATCTCCATAAAAATGAGAGTAATGCAAAAATGACAGCAGTCGACATCTCCAGGAAAATGTGAGTACTGCAGAAATGACAACGCTCGACAACTCCCTGAAAATTAGAGTAATGCAGAAATGACAGCGTTCGACATCTCCATGAAAATGAGAGAAATGCAGAAGTGGCAGCGCTCAACAGTACTTGATATCTCCATGAAAATTGGAGTAATGCAGAAATGACAGTGCTCGACATCTCCATGAAAATGGGAGTAATGCAAAAATGACAGCGTTCGACATCTTCATAAAAATGGGAGTAATGCAAAATAACAGCGCTCGGCATCTCCATGAAAATGTGAGTAATGCAGAAATGACAGTGCTCGACATCTCCATGAAAATGGGAGTAATGCAGAAAAAATGACAGCATTCTACATCTTCATAAAATTGGAGTAATGCAGAAATGACAGTTCTCGACATCTCCATGAAAATGGGAGTAATGCAAAAATTACAGCGTTCGACATCTTCATAAAAATGGGAGTAATGCAGAAACGACTGCACTCGACATCTCCATGAAAATGTGAGTAATGCAGAAATGACAACACTCGACAACTCCATGAAAATTAGAGTAATGACAGTAGTCAACAGCGCTCAATATCTCCATGAAAATGAGAGTAATGCAGAAATAACAGTGCTCGACATCTCCATGAAAATGAGAGTAATGCAGAAGTGACAGCGCCGATATCTCAATGAAAATTGGAATAATGCAGAACATTACAGTGCTCGACATCTTCATGAAAATGAGAGTAATGCAGAAATGATAGCAGTCGACATCTCCATAAAAACGAGAGTAATGCAAAACTGACAGCAGTCGACATCTCCAGGAAAATGTGAGTACGGCAGAAATGACAACGCTCGACAACTCCATGCAAATTAGAGTAATGCAGAAATGACAGCGTTCGACAGTACTTGATATCTCCATGAAAATTGGAGTAATGCAGAAATGACAGTGCTCGACATCTCCATGAAAATGGGAGTAATGCAAAAATGACAGTGTTCGACATCTTCATAAAAATGGGAGTAATGCAAAATAACAGCGCTCGGCATCTCCATGAAAATGTGAGTAATGCAGAAATGACAGTGCTCGACATCTCCATGAAAATGGGAGTAATGCAGAAATGACAGCATTCTACATCTTCATCAAATTGGAGTAATGCAGAAATGACAGTTCTCGACATCTCCATGAAAATGGGAGTAATGCAAAAATTACAGCGTTCGACATCTTCATAAAAAATGGGAGTAATGCAGAAACGCCTGCACTCGACATCTCCATGAAAATTAGAGTAATGACAGTAGTCAACAGCGCTCGATATCTCCATGAAAATGAGAGTAATGCAGAAATTACAGTGCTCGACATCTCCATGAAAATGAGAGTAATGCAGAAGTGACAGCGCCGATATCTCAATTAAAATTGGAATAATGCAGGAATTACAGTGCTCGACATCTTCATGAAAATGAGAGTAATGCAGAAATGATAGCAGTCGACATCTCCATAAAAATGAGAGTAATGCAAAACTGACAGCAGTCGACATCTCCAGGAAAATGTGAGTACTGCAGAAATGACAACGCTCGACAACTCCATGAAAATTAGAGTAATGCAGAAATGACAGCGTTCGACATCTCCATGAAAATTAGAGAAATGCAGAAGTGGCAGCGCTCAACAGTACTTGATATCTCCATGAAAATTGGAGTAATGCAGAAATGACAGTGCTCGACATCTCCATGAAAATGGGAATAATGCAAAAATAACAGCGTTCGACATCTTCATAAAAATGGGAGTAATGCAAAATAACAGCGATCGGCATCTCCATGAAAATGTGAGTAATGCAGAAATGACAGAGCTCGACATCTCCATGAAAATGGGAGTAATGCAGAAATGACAGCATTCTACATCTTCATAAAATTGGAGTAATGCAGAAATGACAGTTCTCGACATCTCCATTAAAAAGGGGGTAATGCAAAAATGACAGCGTTCGAAATCTTCATAAAAATGGGAGTAATGCAGAAACGACTGCAATCGACATCTCCATGAAAATGTGAGTAATGCAGAAATGACAACACTCGACAACTCCATGAAAATTAGAGTAATGACAGTAGTCAACAGCGCTCGATATCTCCATGAAAATGAGAGTAATGCAGAAATGACAGTGCTCGACATCTCCATGAAAATGAGAGTAATACAGAAGTGACAGCGCCGATATCTCAATGAAAATGAGAGTAATGCAGAAATTACAGTGCTCGACATCTTCATGAAAATGAGAGTAATGCAGAAATGATAGCGCTCGACATCTCCATAAAAATGAGAGTAATGCAAAAATAACAGCAGTCGACATCTCCAGGAAAATGTGAGTACTGGAGAAATGACAACGCTCGACAACTCCATGAACATTAGAGTAATGCAGAAATGACAGCGTTCGACACCTCCATGAAAATGAGAGAAATGCAGAAGTGGCAGCGCTCAACAGTACTCGATATCTCCATGAAAATTGGAGCAATGACAGTGCTCGACATCTCCATGAAAATGGGAGTAATGCAAAAATGACAGCGTTCGACATCTTCATAAAAATGGGAGTAATGCAAAATAACAGCGCTCGGCATCTCCATGAAAATGTGAGTAATGCAGAAATGACAGAGCTCGACATCTCCATGAAAATGGGAGTAATGCAGAAATGACAGCATTCTACATCTTCATAAAATTGGAGTAATGCAGAAATGACAGTTCTCGACATCTCCATGAAAATGGGAGTAATGCAAAAATGACAGCGTTCGACATCTTCATAAAAATGGGAGTAATGCAGAAACGACTGCACTCGACATCTCCATGAAAATGTGAGTAATGCAGAAATGACAAAACTCGACAACTCCATGAAAATTAGAGTAATGACAGTAATCAATAGCGCTCGATATCTCCATGAAAATGAGAGTAATGCAGAAATGACAGTGCTCGACATCTCCATGAAAATGAGAGTAATGCAGAAGTGACAGCGCCGATATTTCAATGAAAATTGGAATAATGCAGAAATTACAGTGCTCGACATCTTCATGAAAATGAGAGTAATGCAGAAATGATAGCAGTCGACATCTCCATAAAAATGAGAGTGATGCAAAAATAACAGCAGTCGACATCTCCAGGAAAATGTGAGTACTGCGGAAATGACAACGCTCGACAATTCCATGAAAATTAGAGTAATGCAGAAATGACAGCGTTCGACATCTCCATGAAAATGAGAGAAATGCAGAAGTGGCAGCGCTCAACAGTATTCGATATTTCCATGAAAATTGGAGTAATGCAGAAATGACAGTGCTCGACATCTCCATGAAAATGGGAGTAATGCAAAAATGACAGCGTTCGACATCTTCATAAAAATGGGAGTAATGCAAAATAACAGCGCTCGACATCTCCATGAAAATGAGAGTAATGCAGAAATGACAGATTTTAATTTTGGGAGGATTTATTTAAATAGTGTCAGTTTATTTAAATTGTGTCGATTTGTTTAAATATAGTGAATTTAATTAAATTGTTGCACATTCAGTAAAACAAAGGTCCATTTATTTAGAATTCATAAACAATTATTTAAATCAAAACCATTTAGTTAAATCGTCAGGATATAACCTAAATCGTAACGATATACTTTAAATCGGGAGCATTTATTTAAATAGTGTCGATTTATTTAAATCGTGTCAATTTATTTAAATATGTTGCCGTCCATATGTTATATGCAAATGAAGTGTGCTGAGAAGTTGCCGCACACTTTTACCTTAACGGGATTGGAAGAAAAGAAATGTTGCTCTATTGATAGAATGAATGAATGAATGGTGTTTTACGGCACGTCGACACATAAATAGGTCATATTGTGCGCAGAAAATGATGAAAAATGAAGAAATGAAGTATTAATTAAAAATTAATGTAAATATCTAAAGATAAAACTATTAAAAAATAAGGGATGATAAGGTGTAATATAAGCTATGTATGTAATCAACGAATGCCCGTCAACGGGTATATAAACAAGTAAATATATAAGAACACATTATAATGATTTATATAGTCTGATCTCTTATAGGAAATCTAAAACAAGACTAAAATCTACAGTATCAAATAACTCTTTCATAGTATTAACATTGTAGTACCTTTGACGCATAGGATCAAAGTCTACACATTCCAATAAGATGTGTTTGACCGTTAACGGTGCAAAGCAGGGTATACATTGTGGTAATTGCTCACCTTGTAATAAATATGAATGAGTATAACGTGTATGCCCTATCCTGCACCGGGCTAGGACAACTTCCTCTCGACGAATGGGTCTACTAGAAGAACGCCATTCTCCGAGTAACGGTTTAATTGGATGGAGTTTATTGTTAACTGACAAATCCCAAGCGGTTTGCCAAGAGTTACGAATATATGTGTCAATACAACTTTTAAAATCAGTATAAGGTAATTTGGTATTAGATATATGTAAATCTAATGCTGCCTTAGCAGCACTATCAGCTCTATCATTACCACGTATTCCTACATGGCTTGGAAGCCAGCAGAAAATAATAACATTATCAATTATAAGAGAATTGTACTTTTCTAAAAGTTGAAGCACAACTGGGTTATCATATTTCATATTACCCAGTGCTTGAAGAGATGAAAGGGAATCAGAAAAGATTACAAAATGGTCATCATCAGATTCCTGAATATAATTTAAGGCAAGTTCAATTGCCTTAAGATCAGCTGAAAAGATAGAGGCCTTGTCAGGCAGGCGGCTCTTTATGCTGTGTTTGTGAACAGCTGCTGCAGCTACCTTATCTCCATCTTTAGAGCCATCTGTGTAGATATGTTGAAAGTTACTGTATTTCGATTTAATTTCATTAAATTTGCTTTGAAGGACAGTAGGATCTGTACTGGAATTGTTATTATTACAAAGATCAAAAATAATTGTTGGAGTTTCCAAAGTCCAAGGTGGAATTTGTGGTACTTTGTACTTGGCAATCAAATTTAGATCAATTTCAGTGTCTTAATTTTAGTTTAATACGAAGACCAAATGGTCGAATGGCCTTCGGTTTTCGATCAAAAAGAGGTTCACAACTAGGATTAAAAACATTATCGAAAGTTGGTTTTGAAGGGTTAGACTTTAATTTAATGGCGTATAGAAGAGCTAATTTGTCCCGTCTATGAGACAATGATGTTTCATTAGCTTCAAAATATAGACTTTCGGCTGGTGATGTACGAACGGCACCTAAGGCGAGTCGTAATCCTTGATTATGTATATCTATTGATAGAGCTATGCCACTTGTTTATACCTACTTATTACTTTATTTCGTAATTCATAATTGCCCAATAACAGTCATGAAACTTTGAATACTATAATAATAAACTACTGACTCTGCTCTATTGACACCTGCTATAAAATAAATAAAATAAAACACCTAATAGAATGACACATATAAAGGTATTTGTAATTACAAATTCAGAAAAGCGTAAGTGTTTACATGCTAAGGACCAATGACACGTTGGGTAAGTGTATACATGCTACGGACCAATGACACGTTGGGTAAGTGTTTACATGCTACGGACCAATGACACGTTGGGTAAGTGTTTACATGCTACGGACCAATGACACGTTGGGTAAGTGTTTACATGCTACGGACCAATGACACGTTGGGTAAGTGTTTACAAGCTACGGACCAATGACACGTTGGGTAAGTGTTTACATGCTACGGAGCAATGACACGTTGGGTAAGTGTTTACATGCTACGGAGCAATGACACGTTGGGTAAGTGTTTACATGCTACGGAGCAATGACACGTTGGGTAAGTGTTTACATGCTACGGAGCAATGACACGTTGGGTAAGTGTTTACATACTACGGACCAATGACACGTTGGGTAAGTGTTTACATGCTACGGACCAATGACACGTTGGGAAAGTGTTTACATGCTACGGAGCAATGACACGTTGGGTAAGTGTTTACATGCTACGGAGCAATGACACGTTGGGTAAGTGTTTACATGCTACGGAGCAATGACACGTTGGGTAAGTGTTTACATGCTACGGACCATTGACACGTTGGGTAAGTGTTTACATGCTACGGACCAATGACACGTTGGGTAAGTGTTTACATGCTACGGAGCAATGACACGTTGGGTAAGTGTTTACATGCTACGGACCAATGACACGTTGGGTAAGTGTTTACATGCTACGGACCATTGACACGTTGGGTAAGTGTTTACATGCTACGGACCAATGACACGTTGGGTAAGTGTTTACATGCTACGGACCATTGACACGTTGGGTAAGTGTTTACATGCATGCTACGGACCATTGACACGTTGGGTAAGTGTTTACATGCTACGGAGCAATGACCCGTTGGGTAAGTGTTTACATGCTACGGACCAATGACACGTTGGGTAAGTGTTTACATGCTACGGACCATTGACACGTTGGGTAAGTGTTTACATGCTACGGAGCAATGAAACGTTGGGTAAGTGTTTACATGCTACGGACCATTGACACGTTGGGTAAGTGTTTACATGCTACGGAGCAATGACACGTTGAGTAAGTGTTTACATGCTACGGAGCAATGAAACGTTGGGTAAGTGTTTACATGCTACGGACCAATGAAACGTTGGGTAAGTGTTTACATGCTACGGACCATTGACACGTTGGGTAAGTGTTTACATGCTACGGACCATTGACACGTTGGGTAAGTGTTTACATGCTACGGAGCAATGACACGTTGGGTAAGTGTTTACATGCTACGGACCAATGACACGTTGGGTAAGTGTTTACATGCTACGGACCATTGGCACGTTGGGTAAGTGTTTACATGCTACGGAGCAATGAAACGTTGGGTAAGTGTTTACATGCTACGGACCAATGACACGTTGGGTAAGTGTTTACATGCTACGGACCAATGACACGTTGGGTAAGTGTTTACATGCTACGGACCATTGACACGTTGGGTAAGTGTTTACGTGCTACGGACCATTGACACGTTGGGTAAGTGTTTACATGCTACGGAGCAATGACACGTTAGGTAAGTGTTTACGTGCTACGGACCATTGACACGTTGGGTAAGTGTTTACATGCTACGGACCATTGACACGTTGGGTAAGTGTTTACATGCTACGGAGCAATGACACGTTGGGTAAGTGTTTACATGCTACGGACCAATGACACGTTGGGTAAGTGTTTACATGCTACGGACCATTGACACGTTGGGTAAGTGTTTACGTGCTACGGACCATTGACACGTTGGGTAAGTGTTTACATGCTACGGAGCAATGACACGTTGGGTAAGTGTTTACGTGCTACGGACCAATGACACGTTGGGTAAGTGTTTACGTGCTACGGACCAATGACACGTTGGGTAAGTGTTTACATGCTACGGAGCAATGCAACGTTGGGTAAGTGTTTACATGCTAATGACCATTGACACGTTGGGTAAGTGTTTACATGCTAAGGACCATTGACACGTTGGGTAAGTGTTTACATGCTAAGGACCATTGACACGTTGGGTAAGTGTTTACATGCTAAGGACCATTGACACGTTGGGTAAGTGTTTACATGCTAAGGACCATTGACACGTTGGGTAAGTGTTTACATGCTAAGGACCATTGACACGTTAGGTAAGTGTTTACATGCTACGGACCAATGGCATTGGGTAAATGTTTACATGCTATGGGAGGGCTGACGTGGCGCAGTCGGTAGCGCGGCGGATTTGTAATCGGAGGCCCCGGGTTCCTCCGTGTTGCCACCGATTTTCGTCGGTGTGTTCTTGGGCAAGACACTTTACCTTAGCCTCGTCCGTCAGACGGGGACGTAAACCGGGAGGTCCCGTGTATCGGTCTATCCTCCGAGCACGTTAAAGAACCATAGGAATCTATTATCGATAAGAGTAGGGCACGGTTCCCGGATTCCTATGTAACCTTCCCCTCTCTCTGGGGCGGCTCTAAATAACATATACTGTGTTGATGAGCCGTTAAACAACATTCAATTCAATTCAATTACATGCTACGGCCTAATGACACGATGGAATGCCTTGAACTGGTTTTGAATATTTTGCGGTAAACAGATGGAATAGCCGAAATGAAAAAAAATAACCCACAAAATTCTCATTTACTCTACAAAATCTACTACAAATGCATTACTGAATACAAGGGAAATACCGTTATATACAATTGCGCCATTTACCTGTAAAATATAACATTGGACCTCATGCATTAAGGGGGCACATGGTAATAATGAAGTTTTTATCAAGCATTAAAGGTACACATGATTTTTTAAAGTTAGTTTTCCTCTTAACTTGCATTTGTTCAATCATTAATATTACTTGTTAGAACAGTTCAAAGCAAATTATTTTTGCATATTACTCTTTTAATAATATTGCACCAGTAATATATTTAAAAATTTGGTAAAATGTTGAAGAAAGTTGAAATCTCAATTTTTTATTTAATTATATGCAAGCAGTTTTAAAGTCAAAATGACGCAGGATAAGTAAACCGAGGAGCAAATTTTAATGTTTGAATAAAACTCAAGATTGCCATGTGTCCGTTTAAAATAAGTGTTCCGATTTATTAATCCAGTTTCATTTTTACTTTAATTTAAGCCTGTTTGTATATAATTAACAAAAACCGTTGAGGTTTCTTCTGCTTATTTTACCATAGGTTTAAATATAGTACTTGGTATTGGTTCAATATGATCAACAGGGATATGCAAACACCATTTGCTTTATACTAGTCTTATAATATTAAAGATCGAACAAATGCAAGTTATGTTGAAAAACTATCGGGACGCTGCGAGTGTTTAAAAGCTCAAGATTGCCATCTGTCCCTTTAAATACATCTTCGATACCATCAGTAGTCTTTAGGATGTTTTCTTCTAAACATTTTATGTTCAAGACAGAAGATTTCGCTCCGCTCTACATGTATGTAAATACCTTATAATGCCTTTATAGTACATATTAACACTGTAACAGCGCTTTCTCAAAGTGATGTTCATGACTACCTACCTTACCGTTACGGAAAATGTTAATATACTGAAATGTACAAGCAAAGTTTTACGCAAGCGTAACATAGCTGCCGAGAGGAAATAGCATATATCTGGGTAGGGACTGGAAACTAAGTTTAATATAATAACATATCAAGTCACGGGTGTTAAAACAATATTGAAAAAAATAATGTTGACGTAAACATGCCACGACCGTTTTTTTTCTTTCCAGACACATTCAGTTTACCATCAGTTGTTCCTACCAAACATTTTGAATCAAGGTGGGCAACCTCGCTTCTCTCTGTTCAAATACCTTGATTTACCTTACATTCTGATTACAATTCAACTTTGGAGCACGACGTGCTAGAAGTACACATCAACACAGAAATATAGGTGTTCACATGTAAGGGATGCGTGTGCGTTAGCATGTGCATTACAACAGAGAAAAACGTCTCACTGCTACCATGTGTAATTATAAGATTGCGTTATCAAAGTGAAAAACTCAAAGAAACTGTTCATTGTTACCTTACTGTTACATGTGCAATTATGAAAACCATACAGGCAGCGAATAAACCCATCGATTAGTGTATAACACGGCGGTATTTACGAGAATACCGCATTATAAATGGGTATTATTCCATAAAGAGGTATTATTCCATTAAAATACAGATTTGCACTTATTCCATTCCAATACTTGCGGTTTCAATCAGTTTCACTTACGGTTTCATTATGCTCCGTAAAAAATCCCGGACGTGAAGATCCCGGAAATATTGCCGCATTCTACACTTTAGTAGACTGCTCTACGAAAACGTCATTTGAGGCAATAAAACGGCAAGCTTTGAACATTGAAAAATATGTGTTTATACCATTCAAGTTTTTTAGACGGGTTCCCTAGGAATTGATGTTGTAATGCATGGTTATTGTCGGCTACATGATTCACAGTCTGTTAACTATAGACATATTCTAAAGCCATATAAGAGTCAGCTGCCTTCGGCAGCTGAATGAAACCACTAATTATTTTCCCCATAGATACCAATGTTAAAGTGTCACATATTAATGATTTGCTGCAAATTCAACTCAAGTATGGATAATGCAGCAGTGTAATGTTCATATAGAAAACTAATTTTCCGCTTGAAAAATCACCAGAAAAGGTGGGGTCACAAGACATGTAAGAAAGTTCTTGTTTGTTTACTTAACAGGTCAAGGGTACAGATGTTTTCATTGATTGACTGTTTTCATTGCTCACAAAGTGTAAGCGCAGAGTCGAAATTTCCAAAATGTTCATCAGTGATCCAGTAAAACCTATTAATGCGCTTCTTATACATACAACCACAAAATCGAATTGAAATGGGCAGTTTTTCCCTACGTATAATGCCCATTTCCATCAAAAAAGGAGGGATTTCTCTTTAATATAGGAACTACATTCGACTACACCTCGGAGGTTTGCATGTAATTAGTGGTGGTAAACCTATAAGAGAAGAAAACATGTTCAGATGTTTCTTAAATGAGGCTTTTGTGTTGTCATTTTCATAACAAGCTTAACAAGAAAAGTATAACGCATGCGTTATATGTAGACGATTTTTAATAATGGGTTAGTTTGTGGAGGCTTTGTTCAAGTCACATACATGAAGTCGTCGATATGGAGATGACAGGAAGGTAAAGTGAAGAATTAAAAGATACTGTATGAATACAGATAAGTTTTTATTTGGTCTTAGGTATACATTATTATACATGTTAAAGGGAAAATATTCAAGTATTTCAGTTAAACGATTTACACCTGAGCTATTACAAAGGGAATTTCAGTGACAATGCTACAATATCGAAGTACTGAAAGAACTGAGAATGCACGGTTTGATAGGAAACTTAAAAAGACTGTATGAATATTTGCACGATTGCTGGACATTTAAAATTTCCATAAATCATAGTTTTAGCTAAATTGGCGAGGGCGACCTACACAAATCTTAGAGGGTCGATCCATTCCAAATATATAATATTGTGATTAATTGTCATTACACTGTTTCAAATCTAGACTAGAATATTATTTGATGAAATTGCTGATGGATAGACATATTTGTGTTGTATGGACAAGCTGTCACTCAAGATGACCTCCATGTCTAAAATTATTTCATTTACAGAGTGGCGTGTATTAAGTATTCTTCCGGGAACAAGATGCACAATAGGGCCTGCCTGTATCACTCTACAGGCTTGAATAGTCTAAGGCCTACTGGAAAACATTTTTTTTAAAAATCAAAGGCTAGATAACTCTGATGTGTCTAGTCTGATGCAACTGGTTTGGAACTTTTCCAAGTTCAGTGGCGTAACCTAGAAAACTCCTTCTGCTGCAGGGACAAATAACTTAACAAGAGGCACTACCCGTTGATTCAACTTCTATAAATAATATAGTTTTATAATCCTACACTACTATGCACACAAAACAATATATTTCAATAAATATACACAGATATAGGCACGTGAAACAATACAAGCACTCTATATTAATTTGTAAAAATGTAAACGCTACTTTAAATTAGATTAATATTCATTTCTGATGACGATATATTAAAAGTAAATAACAGACTGTAAATAACAGGTAACAAAATAATGGGTAACAGTCTGCTACAGCACAACAAATGGGAAGAATCAGTCAAAATGTTTTTGATTTTCACTCACCAGACTTCTATATTGTTAATCGTCTAGAATGGTTTCATCTGCTTCATAGTCTTTAGGAAGTTTGGCGTTGATCTTAGATTTCTCCACGGTTAATCATCAAACAGCAATCCTTGAATTGTTTCATCGGCTTCTGTGTTGATACTTCTTCAATGGTCCTGCCTCGATCGATCATACAGTTGACATCAGTAGATGGCATCTCCATACATAGCTGGAATGTTACTTCTGTTCGTCAATCAATCTCCTACCATAATACTGTCCTGCTATTAGTCTGTTAGCTAACTTTTCAGTTTTCAGCACTGTTTCAACTTTAACGTTCATGATACACATGCATATGTTTTATCACGTCTTCATCTCACCAGATTATTTTTATTTCTTTGTCAATATTTCTTCTCTAATAATCAAAAAATGAACTGGCCTTTGCACTTTAACTTACTATATCATTAAAATGTTCCACATAGATTACTTCACTGCAATTATACATGTCCATTGTATTTCTTTTCCCATAGCACACGTTATCTACTTTGTATAATTAATATGTCCATTGATTTTCTTCATTTTGCTATCATTCACGACTTTCTGCTTATATTATGACCCGATTAAGGTTAAATCACAAATCAGTTCTTTATTCGTACCCGGGTTCTCAGCACCACTATCTGTGACCAAGCCCGTAGGGTGGCCCCGGTTGTTTTGGAGAATTAGCTCGATTGGAGCCAACACCTACGGCTGTCGTTACTCTAGTCACAGAACTAAATATGGTATCACGATCAAAAACGTCAACCGTGAAAACGACGAAAGTCCAAATTGTTATTTTACAATTTTAATTTCATTCCCCTTCCTAATAATAACCAAGTCCGATATTATGAAAGATAGCAATAATAACACAGTCCGCAAGTTAGGCAACCGATTACTTAATGAACATAGTACATGTGTGACTTGAGTGTAAAAACACCTAACTCCTCACTCCAACTCCTAAGTTCCAACTCCTAAGTTCCAACTCCTAACTTAAACTGATTTAACTGTTTAACTTTTTTTCTAACCAACAACTTAGAAGACATGTTTGAGAACAATAATTCAAAATGTCACATATGCTCAGAAGCCAAAACTGAGACGAGAATGTCTTTCATCCATTTTGCAGACAAAACAACAAGCCAAACAACAGGTGTTGACTTCAGAAGAGAATAAATCGTGTCACTGAGAATATGTTAAAACTTACTTAATAATAAAAACAAATTAATCTGTGGGAAAACAATATCCAAGCCAAATAGGCATGCATATGCCAGAAATTAGTAAGTACAGTTATCAAAAGTTGTGAACATCTTACAAGCCAACTGTTGCAAAAGTATGTGCTTTATAAAATGTTGACTTTGTAGCATTAATTTTGGAATATCTTATTAAAGTTTAAATAACTGTTTATTAAAGTTAAACATCAATTTCCATGTATTAACACAATATATAAAATGGAGATTATGCGATTTAAAAAGTTGACATCTAAAATGCCACTGTCACATTTCATTGATATTACCACTCTGGCCAAGTTTGGTAAAGATCCGATATAAACTGAAGCTGTTAGGTTGTTGACAAAGCAAAATATATGATGTTTATTATCCGAAATTGGTGGTTGTCGAAATTGGTTGATATTTAGACTGTTTAAAGCTTGGTAAAAGTCCGATGCAAAACGAAGGTGCTAGAATGTTGACAAGGCAAAATATACCATTTTTCTTTAAATCAAGGTCCATAACTCTGGTGTTTATCATTCGAAATTGGTGTTTTTCTAACTCGTCCGAGCTCTTATTGCTATTAAGGCTCTGGTCAAGTTTGATAAAGTTCGGATGCAAATGAAGGTGCTAGAGTGTTGACAAACAAATAATTAATGGACGGACGACAGACAACAGACCATGGCATAAGCCTTACTGGTTTGTGGCCTGTGGCCAGTAGAGCTAAAATGGATATATAATAGTTGGTATTTTTAGGTCACCTGTGCTGAAGCCTCCAGTGAATTATTGTATCCTCTCTTTGTCCATCGTCCGTCTGTAGGTCTAAAATTGTGTCGCAACCACGAAGTCTGACCCTTTTTAGCTTGACTATTCGAAGAATAAGAGCTTATGTAATCACATCGGCTCTCACGTTTCACTCCACATATGGTGATTCCCCTGTTTGCCGGTGGTCGCTTATTACCGGGGTATGTTGTAAAATCCCTTTCCCATGATGCAATGCATGTTTATAAAGTCGTTCGTATGCAAATGAGTTGACCAAGATTTCCACTACCTGTCAACACAGGAAAAAATCTAAATCATGAAATATTTTTGCATTTTAAAAGGGACAGAACAAATACCTCCTAATTGTGTTCAGATCTTCCTTTTTTCAGAAAGAAATAGTATTCTTGTCTGAAAATTGATCAAATTTGCATTTTTGGTGTCGTCTGCTCGTTTTAAGCTTGGCCATCTTGCTTCGTATTAAATCAGGTCACATTATCCCAAATATGACCAACATCCGGTGACGGCGGTGTTAACATAAACACTTGCCAGTTGATGTATACCTATACACCGGTATACCGCTAATAAGTGCATTAGTGATATCGGTTCCTTTAATGCCTGGGCCCGCATGAGCTAAAATTGTGATACAATGTTCAATGTCCCATTTCACATTGAATTTAACCTGTAAGATGTGTTAACCGATCTTTTTATTCTTACATTTCTTGGCCAAAAGTCGTTTGTGTCGGTTAAACTTATTTTGCATTGTAACTTTGAAAATATATAACAGCCAACCTCACGAAACGTAGGCTTTTGTATTTTTATATTATATATACATGAACATTTATGTGTTTTACTTATATTGCCTATTAACGCTGCCTTGTTTGTTAGAGATTATAACCGGGCGGGGATATCTTTATTTACACTGTCCCGCTTATTGGGATGACAATAGGGTAAGAATGAGGTTTGGTGCACCCTAGAACCTGGTTTAAACCCCCAGCAGCCTTTTTGGCCACTGACCGTTCCAAGGCGGTAGCCCTATTGTAAACTCTTGTGTGTTTGTGATGTCCTTTCTTGCCTTTTATTCGTCTTTAAATATAGTTGTTTCTTTGTGTGTTTGTGGTTCGCTGTCGTCTTTTCCTGTTCGATTTAACTTGTTCTACTTTAAGGTATATTGGCTCTGGTGAAATGATGAGCCTGCTTCTGGGGGTCAATATGTGATAGATTAAGGTTTCAATGATCGCCTTAAGTCCCTTTAACTCTTTGGAAAAAAAACTTTCATAAACTACTATTTAATGGTAAGCCATTCAATGCAATACGACTACCACCGTGACTGCCTACTAACGCTATATATAGTATTAGTACATACTGAGTGTACCTACATTATACGTGTATTGCTTACTTAATCAGGTTTAAGTTGCGGTTGTAGATTTAAGACACTATTGTTATGATGTTGTAAAGGTTATTTTAAATATATTGTATGAATAGAAATCACGCAACTATGAAAACGCACCAAAAAACATTACATATTTACCACAAGTTACTGGGCTAGACTGCTTCACTGCGCATATACCGTTTCACTAAACGGCTAAATAAAGCGCATTCCAACCACGATCGTGGCCAAGCGTCTGATCTACGTTCTAGAACAAGGGTAGCCTATAACAAACTATGCAGCATTAATAGGGGATAGAAGCATACCACAGAGAAAACAAGAAAAACTTGATGCAAAGCATCAATTCGGCGCCAAAATTTTGAAGAATTAAAACATACGTTATTAAATAACAGTACACGTGTTTATCAGTTATTGAAACTATCTTATCATCAGTACTAAACCTTGGTATATTTAGTGGTCATGGACATAATATTAACAAACGTTGCTATGTTGACTTGGTTAAATGTATTTTGAATTAACTAGGTCATTCAGACAATTTTCCAAACGGTTTCGTTGCAGGACTTTCCTTAAAATGTGTTAAATGAATTGACTGCATTAGGTTTAAATAAATAGTTTATGGAAAGATAAGGTGATGAATGCCGAGTGATTACAAAGTCGTTGTTGAAACATTTGGAGAGAAAGCTAAGTAAGCCAAGAATTAATGGACAATGCACTTCACATATCTGTTTGATTTTTTAACGTCGTTTTTATGCCATGAAGGGCCAACAGACGATCAGTTTTAGACTAATTGTTTTTGTTTTGTTATTACACCTAGTACTGTATCACATGAACCATCTATACAGGTAACTGATAATCTACTCATTTGAATTAGTGGCTGGAGACGAGGGACAATAAGACACAATGTTGCATGTCAATCATTATAAAGGGTGTACGCTATAGAAATAGTGTCATGTTTAAAGACAACATGGTACTGTCTGAGGATCCAACTGACCTCTGGATTCAAAGCCCAGTGCGCTACTAACAGTGGTAATGCCGACTTTTTCAGTTGTAATTTGAAATGAATCTGCTATTTAATAGCACTTGTGAATATGATCATGATATTTTTATTTATACCCGTAAAAAAAACTAAAAAAAAACACACAAAAATATACAGTTTTATAAAAAAAATTGGCACAGGAAGAAAACAATTTAATAAAATGGGTATTCAAGCACATGGACAGGTAAAAATTTAACTGAGATTATTGAAATTTTAAAAAGAAAATTGGTAAATGTTTATATTTATGTTTGTCGGTCTGTCCTAAGGGTCTGGTGCTGATTCTAAGATATCCAGGCACCAAGTGCCTATTGGACTGCTACAGTTAGGATGATGTTCGACATTTCCATGAAAATGGGAGTAATGCAGAAATGACCGCGCTCGACATCTCCATAAACATGAGAGAAATGCAGAAATGACTGCGGTCGACATCTCTATGAAAAGGAGATAATGCAGGAATAACAGCACTCGAAATCTCTGTAAAAGTGAGAGTAATGCGCAATGACAGCGCTTGACATCTCCATAAAAATGGGAGTGATGCAGAAATGACAGCGCTCGACAACTCCATGATAATGGGAGTAATGCAGAAATGACAGCACTCGACATCTCCGTGAAAATGAGAGTAATGCAGAAATGACAGCTCTCGACATCTCCATGAAAATGACAACGCTCGACATCTCCATGATAATGGTAGTAATGCAGAAATGACCGCTCGACATCTCCATGATAATGGGAATAATGCAGAAATGACAGCGCTCGATACTCCATAAAAATGAGAGTAATGTAGAAATGACAGAGCTCAACATCTCTATGAAATGACTGTATTGCAGGAATAACAACGGTCGACATCTCTGTAAAAGTGAGAGTAATGCGCAATGACAGCGCTCGACATCTCCATAAAAATGGGAGTCATGCAGAAATGACAGTGCTCGACGTCTCCATGAAAATGAGAGTAATGCAGAAATGGCAGCGCTCGACATCTCCATGAAAATGAGAGTAATGCAGAAATGACAGCGGTCGACATCTCCATAAAATGGGAGTAATGCAGAAATGACAGCGGCCGACATCTCCACGACAATCGGTGTAATGCAGAAATGACAGCGGTCGACATCTCCATAAAATGGGAGTAATACAGAAATGACAGCGGTCGACATCTCAATGAAAATGAGTGTAATGCAGAATTGACAGCGGTCGACATCTCCATGAAAATAGGAGTAATGCAGAAATGACAGCAGTCGACATCGCCATGATAATGGGAGTAATGCAGAAATGACAGCGGTCGACATCTCCATAAAATGAGAGTAATGCATGAATGACAGAGGTCGACATCTCCATAAAATGGGAGTAATGCAGAAATGACAGCGGTCAACATCTCCATGAAAATGGGAGTAATGCAGAAATGACAGCGGCCGACATCTCCATGAAAATGGGAGTAAAGTAGAAATGACAGCGGTTGACATCGCCATGAGCACATGTAAAACACTGGGCGTGAGACATACACCCGTGAGGAATTTCCTAACTAGGCATGGGACCCTTACGAGACATTTTGAAATGTCAACTTTGGTCGGACACCCGCAACCCCCCATAACAAACCGTAAGGATATACTTTAAATCGAGAGAATTTATTTAGTGTAGATTTATTTAAATCTTTTCCATTTATTTAAATTTGGTGCAGTCCATGTTAAATAGTGAAAAAAAATCATGTTTTTGATCTAAATATGTTTTTTTAAAACAGCGCACTATTGTTCCATTTCATAATTTCAGTCCTTATTTATTTTGAAGAACTTTGCCGCGATGTGTTGGCGAACATTGCCGCAACTTTGCAGCGAACATCACCACAAGCATCGCCAGAACAGTGCAGAGAAACATTTTATGCAAATGAAGTTTGATGCAAAGTTGCAGCGAACATCGCCAGAAGATTACAGCTAAAAGCATTATGCAAATGAAGTTTGCTGCAAAGTTGCCGCACACTTTTACCATGCAAATGAGGTCTGCGGCAAAGTTGCGTTGAACATCGCCGGAACATCACCAGAACCTCATTTGCATATTTGTTCGCTGCAACTTTGCCGCAGACCTCATTTGCATGATAAAAGTGTACCGCAACATCGCCGCAAACTTGTTCGCCGCAGCTTTGCAGCAATGTTTGCCGCAGAGTTGCAGCAAATAGTCGCCAGAAGCCTATATTTTTGGTAAGGGTAAGGTTATACATAAGTTAATTTTATAACAGTAAATGACATGATCCACCCAATTTGAACAAACTTGAAAGGTCAATGCTAAGATGCTTAACATAATGTTTCATGAAAATGTCAGTGTTGGTTACTGAGAAGAAGACAGATGGATGACAGCCTATGGTAAAGCTGATCTTGCACAAGCCAGTTCAGCTTAGAAAACAATATAAAATGCAGTGTCCAATCTAGGATCTAAAAAGCAGGGGGGATTTTCCCCCCTTCCTCTAAAAATGTGGGGGGATTTTCAAAAGTAAAGGGGGATGGGTTCAAACAAATCTATTACACCCTTTTCATAACACCATTTCGACTGCAAGTCGCATAATTTTGAATATTTTTGATTCCGAGTCAGCGCTCATAAATCTACTTTCGTTTTCAATACATTAGTCTGCATTTGACAGTCAAAATGAAGCATTACAAAATTAGCGATTTCCCGTAAACGAAATTTAAATGCCAAAACTTTCCGATATATCATCGTATTTTCTCATTTCTTAGCAACATTTAATGTAATTTGGCAATAATAATTAATCAAAACGATTTAAAAACGAGAACAATGTGAAAACATTTGAAACGCAGATATTACGATCGATAAATTTCGTTAATTTTTCTAAAATTCGTATTACGCATTTGACTCGTTTTCAGTCAAAATACAGGGAGACATCGTTTTAATGAAATGATTTTGTATAATTTTTGAATTATTGGTGCATCATTTCTTACAGAAATTCAAGAAATCGCTAAGCAGTTTTATCTCTTGTGTTTTATATCTTATTCTGGTGCGTTTTATAGCATGCTTTAAATGACATTTAAACATTTTTAATTACAATCCAAACATACTCAACTATCAGTCCTTTTGATTCCCCATGCCTAAGGTCATTCCCCATGCCTAAGGTCAAACTACTACCACAGTATGTCCGGCGCCCTCAAGGGGCGCCGAACAATCATGTATATAAGATTATAAATAAATGAAAAAAAAAGAAAACTACGAATTGC
Organism: Cyrtodaria siliqua; assembly: GCA_037043455.1. Taxonomy (NCBI): domain Eukaryota; kingdom Metazoa; phylum Mollusca; class Bivalvia; order Adapedonta; family Hiatellidae; genus Cyrtodaria; species Cyrtodaria siliqua. The sequence continues at coordinate 22,598 of JAWPHD010009242.1, forward strand.
ATTGATAAAATTAATACAGTTTAGTTCCCATTTAAAACAACAAATTACAAGTACTCAGAAAGATCGCATGCACAACACAAATTCACGTTTTCACACGCTAAACAAACTACTTTTTCGCAAAGCTATTTATAGCGTGCTACAAGATGTTTACCTTAATTGTGAAATGTAAGACTGATACAGACTGATACAGACTGTGATGCGGGTTTTTTATCACACAGTTTACAAAGGTTCTGTAATTGAATGCAAAGAATAAACACGTGCTTGCAAAAATCATAAATGGAAAAACTGATATGGCAGACAGAATGTTATTAAATTTAAATGTTTCACATAAAACTCAAGAGGAAGTTGTAAACTTACAATTAATATATATACACTAACATGGTAGAAATCTTGTAAGAAATCAGATTTTCTGAACATCCAATGGATGGGTAGTTAAAAATTGCAGTAAGAGTCAAGTACTTTCCCACACTATATAATATATACTAAAACGAAAAAGAAACGCAACTCGGGTATTCTATGTACAATATGCTGCTGTTAATCGAATGGTACATGGCTACGTAAGACATTTCCTTTCGGAAAAAAGAGACTAGACTTAAACAACACATAACACAGTAAATAGAATTCCTTCAAAGTTTCATTATTGACAGAGTACGCGTTTGGCTCAAGCATGTGAGCAAACTTAGGATTCAACATTTTGCAATCTCTTTACGTTAAATGGCTCAGCTTTTCAAAGAGGAATTTCAACATTGATGAATTTCTTGTTACAACGTGTTAAAACGTCTACAGGACGGTTGTGTCATTTCTCTAACTAACTGCAACTCTTTTTTTTACAAAACATCTTGGGATTTCTTTGGAATATTATGTGGAACTAAGTGTTCAGGATATACAACAGATAGCGGAAATTCCCGAGTTGCGTTTCTTTTTCGCATCAGTAAACTTTTAACATTTAATCGTATTGTTCTTGTTCAAAAGACATTGCTTTGGGAAAAACTACATTTGCCGCCTGTAACAGTACTAAAGCATTTTTTTCACCAACAACAATGTGGACTTGTCAATTACGTTGTGAAGCACTTTTAGATACTGTTTTCTTCAGGTCTTCTGTGTATAGGCAAATTGTTGGTATCCCAATGAATACAAACTGTGCGCCACTTGTTGCAGATTTGTGTTTGTATTTCGAGGGAAAGTTCATGTTAAATCTTTCAACAGATACTCGGACACATGTCGTCGAAGCCTTTAATAAAACCTCTGATCAAATGGTTAATAATGTTTATCCTAAAGAAATATGATACTTTCGCTTTCTTTCTCCATCTGCATTTCGAGTTCTCTCAATTCGAAATGGAATAATAATAGCGAACTTATGACAAGCGGGACTTCAATTTTGACAAGCGAATTACCCGTACTTAGACGGGTATGTTTTCCCGAGCAACATTTTATGATCTACTTTTAAAATACAAGAGCAATTTAGGAACTCTTCTGCGACGAGGACAATCACAACCGGATTTGCATGATGGGGGTGATTTCAATCTTGTCTTGTCGTGCCCTTTACGGTTTATTCTCTTGTTGCTCTGGTGTTTCGCATAGCATTTAGTATTTGCTGTGTGGTTTTCTAGTGTCTTTATATTATATATAATGTTCACATTTATGCTTTCCTTACATGGCTTATTCATGCTGCCTAGTTTGTTGGGGAAAAAACCTGGCAGGATTTTATTTATTTACTCTGTCATGTTTTACTGGGATGACAATAGGGTGAGTGAGGTTTGATGCTCAGTAGAACCTGGTTTAAACCCCTCCAGCGACCGTTTTGTCACTGAACAGCCCACGGCTGTACCCTTTTATATTTGTTATGCCATGAACGTTGCTTCTCTTTTTCATGTAATTGTCTTTTTTGTTTTATTGCGTGATTTTGGGTAGCTAAACTTTGTGAATGTTACATTTCCTGTTCGACTTTGTATCTACCTTTGCAGTGAGGTCAAAGCTGATTCTTAGATCCAATATGTCCTATCACTTAAATTTTTGCTCTAAATGATAGAACACATTTAAAGGGATACACGACAATTTTAATTAAGGAGCAAAAACGTATTTTGGATACTAGCATCAAATGCTTAGCTATGCTCCTTTATCATAAAAAAACATAAAAAAACGACCACCCCTATTGGGATAGATTAGTGGAACGTTGTGGTCTAGTGGTAGAGCGTTGGACCCATATCGAAAAGTTGTGAGTTCGATCCCCACCATGACCATATGTGTTGTGTCCCTGAGCAAGACACTTTGTCTCCATTTGCTTAGTACTGGTTCTACCCAGGAAGACCTCGAGAGTAATTAAAACAAATTCAGAGAGCTTTCCTTACAATCGATGTAAAATAAATAAGTTTAATGTTGTTTTTATATGGATGGATTGATGCACTATACATTTAAAACGGATACGAATTAGTTTTTTTGTTTGATAAAATCCAAATCATACATGAGACGTTACTAACATACATACACATAAGCCATGAGAACATACACGTGAGAATCGAAAATAAAGTAATAGTTACACATGTGCACGCATATTGTTTCAGGTGGGAAGATCGATTTCAGTCCGGACTGTTCTTTCCCATCGAACGGGACTTTAACCATGACAGGTCAGATTGGGAACTAGATTTTATCGTCTATCTATATCCTGAAAGGGATGGTAACATTTGCTCCTCTTTATCAATTCTGTCTGTTTATTACATTTTCATCAGTGAAAGATTGGGATTTCTCAGTGAAAGAATATTCATAATCGCTAGATATCATTAACTAACTCCGAACAAAAAATAACTATAACTGTGACGCTGAGTTATGACGTCAATAAAGTGGTGCTGACGTCGACGTCATCCGCCGATAACGTTCAATAAAGCGAATAACTCGATGGTAGACGTGTTTTATTTTTCACTCACTCGCATACGCTCGTTAGTGAAAAGAACCACACGTCTACCATCTCGTGAAGGATCTCCCTATAATCGATCCCAGCAGTTAAATAATCTCTAATTCTCTTTTTACTCTGAATAGGTTTTTGCAGCGACCGCTTTTGTCACTGGTCGTTCAAAGGAGAACCAATATTGTCAACCCGTTGCTGTTTTTGATCTTTCACTTTTCTTCTTTTTTGCTTTTTTTATATATTTATCTTTGTACTTGTTATTATAGGTTTTAGTTTTTGGATCACAACGTTTCAACACAAAATCAAATATACCGTACACAGCGATGGTATAACGCACAACCTGTGTAACTGCATATGAATAAAGAAGGAGATACCGCAGTGTTGCGTTAAACCATCGACAGAGTCCTATAACTATCATGTAGATCTTCCAACCTGATTCAGAACTTCAATGGGTTCAAAAAATCAATAACCCCCGAATATTGAAAACAACTTTCCTATACAAATCCTATTTATACATGTTAATCCAAAATCCATAATCGTTATAGCATGCATTACAGTTAGCATACATTTGATACAGCATAGTTATATCAAGTTGTCATTGAAATTGAGGCGTTTCCAATTAAACCAAGTTGGATGGTACACTCTGTGTGTTTTTTAACCGCTTCAATACTCTCAGTTTGTTCTTGTAAACGATCTTTATTCAAAACACCTCCCAGTGTAACTAAACCTTTACCTTCCCGTCACGACCTGATCTTCTATTCTAGAGTTATTTTGGCTGTGATTTATTTACGACTTGCATAATATAGAATGAGGAAAACCTAACAGGAAGTTTCGCAATTTATTAATTAACAAGTGTGTTTTAATTGGCATGCCGAACACCTCCAACCGAAGATAGGATATGTATTCGGATATTGGTCTTGCCGGTGCCGTACTTCTGACGTTAATTCCAGGTAATGTTTTTTATCTTACTTAATATAAACTGGACTACTAGCATCTCGTTTAATACCTACCCAATCCGAAATGACTATCACAGTATTTAAAGATGTTAAGCCACCTAAAACAAGATACGGGTGGAGAACATGTTTATTTAACCAATTCACGAGGAGGTATAATTATATGTTGATTCGGGGATTCAAATGATTCCAATGTTCAAGGTGTTAAATTAGAACTTTTGAAGGTTGGGATGAAGAAACAAGTGCATCGGGTGAGGGATAGATGAGAATTCTAAAAATACATATACCAGACTACGCCCTTCTATAATTAGTCATGTATGGCAGAAGAACATGGTAGTTGTGTTTATATAATAATCACGTGAACAACTTACCTATTCAATTTATTTGATCAATATACGGTTTACATTAAGCGCTTTTAGTAAAATAGTATGCCATATTTTATTATTCATTATGTATGCATACCTGCCTATATGTACAAATAGATTGCAAATAGCGATATACAAGCATTCGCTACAGAACGAGATACGGTTAGGTTGTGTGGTTATGCTAAATCAATAACAAACAGAGTAGGCCAGCGGAACTGCCCTATTTATGTCCCATTTATTGTAAATATCTCATGGTTATTGACACGAAGAGAATTGTTTTTATCCCCCTTTATACTGGGAACTGTATGTGAATGAAAACAATCATTCTCAGAATTTAAAAAACAATCTTTCTCAGAATTTAATTTTTTTTTTGATGTAAAGACATCCCACCACTGCGATCTGCGAACTATTTCAGGGCATGGAAAAAAATAAGGAAATTGCCCTACATAAAAGGAATTGTATGCATTTTAATCGTATAGATCAGAGGCATACATGTTCCAAAAAATAAATGTACTATATAAAGTCCACTTAACAAAAGCTTCATTTTATTATTTAAAAAAAGCTTATTCCCCACACCAAATAACAAACCCCTCCCCAACTCTTCACCCCCCCCCTCCCCCACCCCCTCACCCACCCAAACCCACACATACGCTCCACTACAATGTCTATATATCCGTATATATTTGTATATAAATGCAATACTTAGAAGTCCAATACGATAATGTATTCATTTAAACCAATCACTTAGCCTTATACTAACTTACATCCCACAATATATCGCCGGGCCTCATCGTTGTTTACAGATATCGCCGGCCTCATCATAGTTGGCATATATCGCCGGGCCGCATCCTTATTTACATATATCGCCGGGCTTCGTCCTAGATAACATTTATCGCCGGGCCTTATCCTAGTTTACAGATATCGCCGGGCCTCATCCTTGTTTACAGATATCGCCGGCCTCATCATAGTTTACATATATCGCCGGGACCCATCCTAGTTTACATATATTGCCTGGCCTCATCCTAGTTTACATATATCGCCAGGCTCATCCTTGTTTACAGATATCGCCGGGGCTCATAACAGTTTATATATATCGCCGGGACTCATCCTACTTTACAAATATTTCCGGGCCTCATCCTTGTTTACAGATATCACCGGGCCTCATCCTTGTTTACATATATCGCCGGGCCTGATCCTAATTAACAGATATCGCCGGGCCTAATCCTAGTTTACATATATCGCCGGCCCTCATCCTAGTTTACAAATATCGCCCGGCCTCATCCTTGTTAACAGATATCGCCAGGCCTCATCCTTGTTTACAGATATCATCGGGCCTCATCCTAGTTTACATATATCGCCGGCCTCATCCTTGTTTACAGATATCGCCGGGCCTCTTCCTTGTTTACATATATCGCCGGGCATCGTCATTGATTGCATATATCGCCGGCCTCATCATAGTTTGCATATATAGCCGGGCATCATCCTTGTTTGCATATATTGCCGGGCCTCGTCCTAGTTTATATATATCGCCGGGCCCCATCCTAGTTTACAGATATCGCCGGGCCTCATCCTTGTTTACATATATCGCCGGATCTCATCCTAGTTTACAGATATCGCCGGGCCTCATCCTTGTTTACAGATATCGCTGGGCCTCATCCTTTCTTACACAGATATCGCTGGCCTCATCATAGTTTACAGATATCGCCTGGTCTCATCCTTGTTTACAGATATCGCTGGGCCTCATCCTTTTTTACAGATATCGCCGGCCTCATCATAGTTTGCAGATATCGCCGGGCCTCATCCTTGTTTACAGATATCGCCGGGCCTCATCCTAGTTTACAGATATCGCCGGGCCTCATCCTTGTTTACATATATCGCCGGGCCTCATCCTTGTTTACAGATATCGCCGGCCTCATCATAGTTTACATATATCGCCGGGCCTCATCCTTGTTTACATATATCGCCGGTCCTCATCATAGTTTACATATATTGCCGGGCCTCATCGTTGGTTACATATATCGCCGGGCCTCGTCCTAGTTTATATATATCGCCGGGCCTCATCCTAGTTTACAGATATCGCCGGGCCTCATCCTTGTTTACCGATATCGCTGAGCCTCATCCTTGTTTACAGATATCGCCGAGCCCCATCCTTGTTTCCAGATGTCGCCGGGTCTCATCCTAACATATATCGCCCGGCCTCATTCTGGTTTATATATATATCGTCAGGCCTCATCCTAGTTTACAGATATCGCCGGGCCTCATCCTTGTTGACCGATATCGCTGAGCTTCACCCTTGTTTACAGATAACGCCGAGCCTCATCCTAGTTTGAATATATATATCGCCGGGCTTCGTCGTTGTTTACAGATATCGCCGGGCCTCATCCTTGTTTACAGATGTCGCCGGGCCTCATCCTAGCTTACATATTTTGTCGGGCTCATCCTTGTTTACATATATCGCCGGTCCTCACCCTAGTTAACATATATAGCCGGCTCTCATCTTTGTTTACATATATCGCCGGGCCTCGTCCTTGTTTACCTATATTGCCGGGCCTCATCCTAGCTTTCCGACATCGCCGGGCTTCATCTTTATTTCCAGATATCCCCGGGCCGCATCCTTGTTTACAGTTATCTCCGGCCTCATCCTAGATTACCGATATCGACGGGCCTCATCTTTGTTACATATATCGCCGGGCCTCATCCTTGTTTACAGATATTGCCGGCCTCATCATTGTCATCATTCCCCATTCCAACCCGATATGACATACGCTGTTAAAACAATGTAAAACATCATTGATTCGTTCATAAATTAATTCACTCATTCTTACTAACAAATAGATTATGTGGTTCTTTAACGTGCTCGGAGGATAGGCTCCTATATGCGGGACAGCCCGGTTTACGTTCCCAACCGACGGACAATGCTAAGGGAAAGTGTCTTGTCCAAGAACACTACCCTTTATAAAATGCTTTACGCGTCAAGTAATTGAACTACTAGAACCAATTGTATAAAGCCTTTGGTATAACCCGGCCGGGGATTGAACCCACAACATGCGAACTTTGTAACTTTGCTTCATAGTTCATTCATTACTCAATGTTTATTTATAGGCCATATAAATGCTTCTTTGGAGGAACAACTTATTTAAAATTAGCAAACAGGATAGCTTAATACAAATTTGTTGATGAGTCAACACTATCTTGCTGGGATCGGTGTCGTATTGTGTCTAGTTACAACACGTTATCGTGATATTACTACGAGAGGCGCCCCACTTATATTTGAACACTTTTGTTTAAGGTGGTTTTTTTCAGCGGAAGTGATTGTCATAAAAAATACGTGATTTAATGATGTGAAACTGTCAGTTAGAACGTATGCATTTAAAAATAATATCCAATTTCACGGGGTCCTTCTTAAATTGCATTTTGAATAAGATGTACACCATTTTCTAATTTGAAGCCTATATGTTGCTGTTGCCGTGGAGTTAAACCAAATAATTGCACTAAATGCATATCATAATTGTTAAAACCTGTGTTTATAATTTAAATATGATCGTATGTTTTATTTTAAGACAAAAATATAGATGCTGAATTAAAAGCTCTACTTTTTATCGCAATATTAAAACATTGACAGATAATAGGAAAATTTGCTCCTATGTTACTGATTTTATAAATTAACCAAACTAACTGTTTTTATCATATTTTATGATATAAAAACATGAACAGTTATTGTTGATGTATATCATATATGCATATCGTATACCTTATAAAGATATATTTGGTAAACAAATATATTATTTTTATCATTATTTGCAAATGTGTGTGTTTTGACCCTAAATTTTAAGTTATATATTTTTCTATCTTTTCTTTTGAGAAACTTATGAAACTTGTTTTTTATAGCGGAGGAACTCACAAAAATGCCTGTTAATGTTTTGAACTAGACGCTTTCGTAAATTTAGTCATTTTCATAGTTGAATTTCATGTTAATTTTCGCTAAAATCTTGAAAATCGACAAATGATTTTTTTTTACATATTACACTTTTCTACGTTCAGGCATGGACATATCGGATTACTATAACCTTTAACAATATTTTAAAAGCATTTGTGTTAAAATTTGTATTGCAGTTATTTTTATAATTGACGATTTATGCTTCAAAATGTCATTCTCTACCCATTTTCAAACATTCGGATGCAGCAACCTTAGGAAGCACATAATAGTGCATGTCATAATGTTTCATATCGAAGGAATCATTGGACTTGACATTACAATCAACATATTCGGCGAGAATTTCAAGATAGTTGATTCAGTTACACAATAAAAGTGTTCAAATATAAGTGGGGTGCCTCTCGTATAAAGGCGACCGTAAGTTATATGGGTGTGTACAACATCTTACATGTACTACACAAATTCATTTTCCATAGCCCTACATTATAGCTCTAAGCTCTGTACCATGTTCCCTGATATAAGAAGCTATAGTTTTGCTTACTTGTTTTGAAAGACCCATCTTAGTTTTATCAAAAAAACACGTACACAAATAATAATAATACGTTGAGTATGTTTTGAAAAAGCTGTTCGGGTCGCATGGTTGTGAACCAGCTACTTTAAAATATATTTCTTTGTTTTTATTATGCCACAAATTATGAATACATTTCACAAATGCATGATTTAACTTTCATAAATACGCTTCAAAAGTTGAATTTTTTATTTTTAGTAAGATTGTTTGGTTTGTTTACCTGGTCAACCAATCAAAATTAAGAGATTCTGTGTAATAGCTGACATAGCTCCGAATTTAACTTTTTCCATGCCCGTTGATTGGTTGGTAGTTGGCGTTTTTAATTGTTTTTTGTTAATGAAAAACGTTGGTCCCCGGAAAACTTGAAACTGAAGCACAGCATGTTTTATTTACTTTTTTGTTTTGTTTTTATTATTGACACCAATCACTGTCCCAGTTTATTATTAGTATTATTATAATTGACACCAATCACTGTCCCAGTTTATTATTAGTATTATTATTGACACCAATCACTGTCCCAGTTTATTATTAGTATTGTTATTATTGACACCAATCACTGTCCAAGTTTATTATTATTATTATTATAATTGACACCAATCGATGTTCCAGTTTATTATTATTGACACCAATCACTGTCCCAGTTTATCATTATTATTGACACCAATCACTGTCCCAGTTTATTATTAGTATTATTATTATTGACACCAATCACTGTCCCAGTTTATTATTAGTATTATTATTGACACCAATCACTGTCCCAGTTTATTATTAGTATTAGTATTATTGACACCAATCACTGTCCAAGTTTATTATTATTATTATTATAATTGACACCAATCGATGTTCCAGTTTATTATTATTGACACCAATCACTGTCCCAGTTTATTATTAGTATTATTATTATTGACACCAATCACTGTCCAAGTTTATTATTAGTATTATTATTATTGACACCAATCGATGTTCCAGTTTATTATTAGTATTATTATTATTGACACCAATCACTGTCCAAGTTTATTATTAGTATTATTATTATTGACACCAATCACTGTCCAAGTTTATTATTAGTATTATTATTATTGACACCAATCACTGTCCAAGTTTATTATTAGTATTATTATTATTGACACCAATCGATGTTCCAGTTTATTATTAGTATAATTATTATTGACACCAATCACTGTCCCAGTTTATTATTAGTATTATTATTATTGACACCAATCACTGTCCAAGTTTATTATTATTATTATTATAATTGACACCAATCGATGTTCCAGTTTATTATTATCGACACCAATCACTGTCCCAGTTTATTATTAGTATTATTATTATTGACACCAATCACTGTCCCAGTTTATTATTAGTATTATTATTATTGACACCAATCACTGTCCAAGTTTATTATTAGTATTATTATTATTGACACCAATCACTGTCCCAGTTTATTATTAGTATTATTATAATTGACACCAATCGATGTTCCAGTTTATTATTATCGACACCAATCACTGTCCCAGATTATTATTAGTATTATTATTATTGACACCAATCACTGTCCAAGTTTATTATTAGTATTATTATTATTGACACCAATCGATGTTCCAGTTTATTATTAGTATCATTATTATTGACACCAATCACTGTCCCAGTTTATTATTAGTATTATTATTATTGACACCAATCACTGTCCAAGTTTATTATTATTATTATTATAATTGACACCAATCGATGTTCCAGTTTATTATTATCGACACCAATCACTGTCCCAGTTTATTATTAGTATTATTATTATTGACACCAATCACTGTCCCAGTTTATTATTAGTATTATTATTATTGACACCAATCACTGTCCAAGTTTATTATTAGTATTATTATTATTGACACCAATCACTGTCCAAGTTTATTATTAGTATTATTATTATTGACACCAATCACTGTCCCAGTTTATTATTAGTATTATTATTATTGACACCAATCACTGTCCCAGTTTATTATTAGTATTATTATTATTGACACCAATCACTGTCCAAGTTTATTATTAGTATTATTATGATTGACACCAATCACTGTCCAAGTTTATTATTAGTATTATTATTATTGACACCAATCACTGTCCAAGTTTATTATTAGTATTATTATTATTGACACCAATCGATGTTCCAGTTTATTATTAGTATCATTATTATTGACACCAATCACTGTCCAAGTTTATTATTAGTATTATTATTATTGACACCAATCACTGTCCAAGTTTATTATTAGTATTATTATTATTGACACCAATCACTGTCCAAGTTTATTATTAGTATTATTATTATTGACACCAATCACTGTCCCAGTTTATCATTATTATTGACACCAATCACTGTCCCAGTTTATTATTAGTATTATTATTATTGACACCAATCACTGTCCAAGTTTATTATTATTATTATTATAATTGACACCAATCGATGTTCCAGTTTATTATTATCGACACCAATCACTGTCCCAGTTTATTATTAGTTTTATTATTATTGACACCAATCACTGTCCAAGTTTATTATTAGTATTATTATTATTGACACCAATCACTGTCCCAGTTTATTATTAGTATTATTATTATTGACACCAATCACTGTCCAAGTTTATTATTAGTATTATTATTATTGGCACCAATCACTGTCCCAGTTTATTATTAGTATTATTATTATTGACACCAATCACTGTCCAAGTTTATTATTAGTATTATTATTATTGACACCAATCACTGTCCAAGTTTATTATTAGTATTATTATTATTGACACCAATCACTGTCCCAGTTTATTATTATTATTATTATTATTGACACCAATCACTGTCCAAGTTTATTATTAGTATTATTATTATTGACACCAATCACTGTCCAAGTTTATTATTAGTATTATTATTATTGACACCAATCACTGTCCCAGTTTATTATTAGTATTATTATTATTGACACCAATCACTGTCCCAGTTTATTATTAGTATTATTATTATTGACACCAATCACTGTCCAAGTTTATTATTATTATTATTGACACCAATCACTGTCCCAGTTTATTATTATTGTTGACACCAATCACTATCCCAGATCGACTCTAGCCTACTAGGCCCTAATCATATGAAGTCACAAACAAGATGAAGCTGTCAAAGAGTGCTAAGCGGGTGTAAAGAAAGAAGACACAGCTTCATATTGGCACGCAAATCTTCATTGAATTATTTATTCCCTCTACGTGTAATACTGTTATATAGGGAACAACCACTGAGCGTCATCATAAATGGGGAAATACACTGACAGGTATAATAAATTATACATATTGAAAGGTAGCATAATTTGAAAATACTAGCACTACATATATAATATGTTTATATAATTAAACATTTAGGAATATGCACATACATTAGCAATTAACATATTAACGTAATTTGCTTGATCAAACACTTAAATTGATCCTCATCGAATTGTTAAACAAATATGTGGATGCTGGTATTTATGTGGATGCTGGTATTTTCAAAAGAATGATCAATATAAGTACTAAAACCACTCCCGCCCGAACTCAACGCTCTCTAACCATACCCTCGCACGACCAGTATGTACTATAATTAATCAATAGTTAAGTTCAAAAAGTGTGAAGATAAATCTATACAAATATGGTGAAACGAAGAGCACATAATAATACTTAAATTTTCACACAGTGACCTTTGTATGTTCAATGCATATGTTTATCTGAGCAAATTATGAACTTTAAGACATTTTCTATAGTTTTTTCTGCATAACAGATTTTCTTTAAACTTTTTGTACAGTAAGTCTGTTATATATATAGACAGAAAAGACAAAAGTAATGGTAGGTCACCATGATTGTTAAAATTTTAAAAAATAATTTGTAATGCCACCGTCATGTCAATCTGTCCAAAAAGATGAACAAGTCCATGAAATAGCTAAATAAGACATTTTTGAAGTCTAATCATTTATTCATTGGTCACAATTCTGCTAAAATTGTATTAAAGTAAAGAACATTTAATTACAATAACATTTAAAGCTCATCTTTATGTAAAACCTATATTTTTTTACAAAATCCGTTGAGACCATTACCACAATTTATGCACAAATTAGCCCATAATGATACAATTTCCTTTTTTTTGTATGTTCCCAATAATAGAATTTGTTTAAACTTTCTAAGCACATAGTTTAACATATATAAAAACAAAATGTGCAATAAAAATAGGTCCCCATGCTTGTTTAGATTATTTTTTTGAAACCCTACCCCTATGCTAAAAGGCCAAGTTTTGTATAAAATTATATAGCAATGGTATATTTTCCTTTTTTGTTATGTTCCTAATAACAGAATTTGTTCAAACTTCCTAGGCACTTATTTGAACATATATTTAGACAATATATGCAATTAAATTTATAGGTCACCTTGCATATTGAGATTTAATATTGGTTTTTGGAACCGTACCATTACACTTAATTTTTTTAATTTTGTTGGAATTTGTACAAAATGCTAAATTTTTCCTATTTTATGTATCTAATAATAGGCCTTTATTTAAATAAAGACAAAAATTTCAAAAAAGAAATACAAAAAAAAAGAATTAAAAACATAAAAAAAAAAAAAAAATACAACTAGACATCAAAAGCAACATTCCTTTAAATTTAAATCCAATAGTTTTAGAAAAGAAGTCCCCCAAAGAAGCTGCGCATGGAAAACTACCGAAAATGCCTTTAATATGAAAAAAAAAAAAATGAACTTCAAGGTTATCGAAGAAATGAACTGCCAATCGTGCAACAGTAGTATTTCAATATGTGAAAATACGTATTTTCTGCCTTATAAGCATAAACCACGTAGCCACAGCTGTGTGTGCTTATTGTACTAAAATAGAATCAAATACGTTAACAATATACTATTTAGTTACAGTTATTCTTCTCAAATTATCTGGATGACAAGCATGTTTTTTTTTACGCCTAACTGGGTATAGAATGAACCGCACAATTAAACTGCATCATACAGTGATGTGCTTTAATGCAGCTTCCCCGGTTGGGGTAAGTTTGCTTGGAATGAACTAGCTCGCAGACATATTAGGTTGTGACAAGCTTAAAGTTCCCGGCCATGTCTTGTTTCATGAACATGTTTATTTAAATCGAAATCAATACACAAAAATAGATATGTACAATTCACACATTGCAATATCTGTGAAAAGCGAGAATAATATTTTATTTGATGACGTAGAAAACTTTGAACAGATAAATTAATCCACATGTAAATGTATTTATCAATTATCTGGCAATAGTTGTGCAGATATACAATTCAGATTTACCTCATTTCCCCGTGCAGTCGCGCAGTGGTAAAAGTAGTATCTACGTCATGCAAATAATACTTATTTTTACATACAACTTAGTAGCGGTTTTAAATTTATGTTTCTCTCCGGGACTATCAAGAAATGTTCATATGATGTTTAAGAGTTAAATTTGTTAATTGATAATACTACAAAAAGGTTGGCCATTCATCTTTAAACTATTTGCTAAGGCTAATTATATAAGGAGTGTACAGCTTTAAAGGGACTCGACACTCTTGACGTTTTTATCGAGCATGAAATATGCGTCTCAATTATAAGTCCAATTATCATTTTTATTTTAAATCTGCTTGCATATAGATCTAATTAAATAACCGTTTGATTTGTTATTCTTTCTTCTTATTCTAACATAGTTTTGAATATATTATTGGTGCAATATTTTCAATAGTTAGTAATATGCAAGCGCAATTTATGATTACACAAAAGCAAGTCGATGTAGAAACACTCAAGATTGCCCTGTGTTCCTTTAATATATATGACATCATTGGCATGTAGACAAAAACAGCTTAAATATATATGGTATGTATACAAACAGTTTCTACAGCTTAAATGTATATGGTATGTATACAAACGGTTTCTAACGATATTCATGAAACCTTCGAGGTTTCAGTATTAAAGCATAATATGGAAACAGTACGGAAGAAAAGTACATGTACTGTACTTTTGCATGTATACAACGATTAACCTACATACAGTCGAGCACGACCTAACGTCAGAGGCGGATCATGTTTTGATACAGTACAAGTTCTACCCAGGATAAATACGTCATATTAAAATTAAGATAAAATAGTATTTTGCAATAAAATAGTATTTTTGTGCTATATATTTGGTATAATTAATTATATGTAATAATTGAATTGAATTGGAGTTTATAGTCGCACCAACAGCTAATGTAATATGGCGGCTTCCCGAGGAAGACCCCAGATGCCCATCCGGGAAATTTTCGTGTACGGGCGTGCACCTGGGTAGAACCACCGAAGTTCCGCAAGACAGCTGGATAGATTCCTCAAATAAATATGCTTAGGGCCCTAAGGGATCGAACCCACAGCGGTGAGGGGAAAGTGATTTCAAGTCATAGACCACTCGGCCACAGACTCCCCCTATATGTAATAAGCAATGTTCTTTGATCTACGCTTTGCTAGTTTGTGTATATATTGTGTATAACCTTCAAATGTAGATCATTCAACTGGAGGACATAAATATGATACCACTGTTATTTGATTATACTATTATAAGGCCAGTATTTTTTTATTAATTGTTTTACCGATCTTTTAGAAAAAAATGTAGGGTAGGAGGAGATTAAAAACAAACAAATATAAAAAGGAAAATATTTTTCATTTGCAAAAATTCCAGGATATAATCGTCAATGTAATACAGAATGTAATACGGAATCGTCAATGTAATATATGTAGTATATACTCGTCAATGTAATACAGAATCACCAATGTAATACAGAATCGTCAATGTAATATATGTAATAGAATCGTCAATGTAATATATAAGCGTCAATGTAATACAGAATCGTCAATGTAATACAGAATCGTCAATATACAGAATCGTCAATGTAATACAGAATCGTCAATATACAGAATCGTCAATGTAAAACAGAATCGTCAATGTAATACAGAATCGTCAATGTAATACATACAGAATCGTCAATGTAATACAGAATCGTCAATGTAATACAGAATCGGAACATTTAGTACCTTTTGGTAGGCATAAAATGTGAAATTTTTAGGTAAGAGGCAATTTTTTTAAAATTGAATTGAACTGAATTCGGTTTTTGGGCGCACCAATATATGAAAGGTTACATGGCGCCTAACAGGAATGAACATGCCAGGCTCATCCTCCATGTACATCGAGATAAAATATGGAGAATGGGCCAAGAACCTTCTCACCTGCAGAACTGTTGTAGACACTCCATTTATACTGGAGCCACGCTTATAGTTTTTCTGCCACTGCTCTAGTGATGTGAGCGAGATGGCACCTGTAACAATGTAGGGATCACGATAAAGACCTTTAAAGAGCATGAACAAAAAAATATAAAATGAACATGAATTTTGGGGGGATTCTACCCCTCTGCCTACCCCTCCTACGGGATCTGCAGTGGCCCTATTATTTGCCCCGTACCAAATGGGGACCCCGGGAACCACACGGAACCACCCGGGTATTTTTTTCTTCAGTTTTGCTAAATCTTAGGGTAGGAGGGTCAGTTATACAACACATTAAAAATACTGTCTTAATGATAAACACACGTATGGTGTACGGTAAGGGTCAAGGCATACATCTGTAGATTGATTTTGAGTTATACCATCAAATGAGGTCTTCATTCTGATATATTGATAGCAACATCTGTTTATCGATACTATCGATTTATTTACCAAGCATCATTTTGACTTTAAACCTAGGTCCATATTCATAAAGATTAGCAATATCTTATTTCAACTCTAAACATATTTTAAACAGGCTTTTCTGTCGATTTAAGACGTTTTAATATAGTTAATAAGGTTATGGATACATAAAACCTACAGCTAAATATGTATCTTAAAATAGATGCTCTGCAGTGTCGCTGAGAGGTTAATAAGGATATACAAAAGTACGTAAAATATCTTACCTAAGTAATAGTTTTCACTCAAAGCTACAGTCTCTATATCAATCGATTTCTTCTTTGTAAGCGTGTCGTTATTTGTAACTTTGATGTTCACCAGCTCATGTCGAAATCGGGTATTTAATTAAAGATGAATGGCCATCCTTTTTGTAGTATTATCAAATTTAACTCTTAAACATCATATAGACATTTCTTCATAGCCACGGAGAGAAACATATATTCAAAACCGTAATAACATAATTGTTAAATAAATTTACCTGTGGATTAATTTACCTGTTCAACGTTTTCTACGTCATCAAATAAAATCTTTTTCTCGCTTTTCATAGATATAGCATTGTGTGAATTGTAAATATCTATTGTTGTGTATTGAATTTAGTTTAAATAAACGTAAACATGTTCATGAAACAAAACATGGCCAGAGAACTTTAAACGAGCAAATATAGCGCAGGAAATCATATACTGTATATACATCGACCAGTGCACATCGTACCTATACGCAGGTAACGGCATTTTTTTACAGAAACAAAAAAGTAGCCTCTTTCGGGGTTCGAACACACGACCTCCTGATTTCAAGTCCGGTGCTCTATCTACTGCACTATAAAGCTACTTGTGAAAATAGTATACTAACTACCATTTAGTATGAGGCAAAATAAATTAACATATTTGAACGTAACTCAAGATGGATCAATAAATATGTAGTCCATATTGTCGCACGTGTAAATTAAAATTGCCTGGTGTATTACTGTATGTTACTAATACTTCGCCTCAAAACAACCATATCTCGACTTGTTATTTTGCGCTTGATGAGTTTGTGTGCGCGCGCTTGTTACTACGTAATGCCTATTAAGTGTTAAACGCTACAACATACCAATAAATAGCAGTGGTCTAGTGGTTCAGCATACATCTTTCAAAACTTACAAGTGAAAGGCTGTGGTTCAAATTCCGTTCCGAGCAACTATTTTTCTTTCACATATATTCTCGAGCCGTATATTTATATGTTTGGAGGCTAAATAAAAAAAATTACGCATCGATTTCTGCTTATATACCGACTTTTGGGTGTTCGTCGATTTGAAACTACTTCACACGTGACTCATTCATATTCATGAGTTATTACCAGTTAAAATAGGGACTGTACAGCTTTAAGTTGCTTTTTGAATACGGGTCCTGCCTGCATATATTTTAATAACATTTTGAGTTTTCATTGTTTCGTCTTATTCTGTAATAGGGTTAAATATAGTATTGGTGCAAGTTAATAATATTCAAAACCAATTTGCTAAATACTATTCTTATAATTAATATGAATGATTGAACAAATGCAAATTTGTAGAAAAAGTAACGGGACGACGCCTTGAGTTTTTTAAAAAAATCAAGATTGCCATACCCCGTTAAATGTTGCCATTGTAGATGTGAATCTCACCATTCAGGCAATACAGTTATGTATTCAAAGCATTTCGAAGTATGATCGAATTACAGAAGTAGACTTTGTGAAGTGACAACCTTGTGTATGCATATAAAACTTCAACAGTCGCGCAAAGTTTACCTTCATTTACATGAAACTAAATAGAAACCGTACCTGTAGGGTACATTTCTAGTGCGCCGTTCTCGATACTTAGATTTTTATAAGGTTCATGGACTGTGCCATTTTAATCTTGAAAGACGTTGAAAGAAGAGTGATTTTAAGTGTATACAGTAATCGTTATAATGCTTATATTAGTGTTTTAAATTCGTTTATGAATGCAATGTAGATGTGAAATGTTATTTTATATGATATTGTATAATGCTGTTTATCAAACAATTTGCGGTGTCGGGGTGAAATAAAGTCATGGCATAAATATCTTAATAAACACGTGCAATATATATGCAAAATGAAAGCCGAATCATCGCTCGGTCTTTTCTGTTCAGGAATGCAATCGAAATTGCCTCATCGATTTCCGAAACTGTTAACGGAAATTGACGAAGTCGTTCCGAATGCTCGTGTAACGTAATGTTTCCAATATGACCAATATCTTCAGTCTGATCTATGTCTGTGTCAACAATGTCACCTGTGTTTGGTTTTCAATGTCACTTGTCTCTTAAACCATTGAATATATCAACGCAGAATCTAGTTAATAAAGGTTCATACATCATCAGTAAAGAAACATTCGCGATGTCATTTTTCTTTTGTGTGTGTGTGTGTGTGTGTGTGCGCGTGGTGTGTGTGTGTGTGCGCGTGTGTGTGTGTGTACGCGTGTGCGTGTGTGTGTGTGTGCGTGTGTGTCTAAATAGTATTTTGTTCGGGTGTGTCGACATTTAATTTATTTCTCGAATACCTTTTCCTACCCTAATTTCATCATGGCAATACATTGCAAGTCAACATACATCTTTTAAAAAGTAGAAATGGAACCGAAAGTCATACCAGACAGTGGGAAGTTATCAAGTAGACCTTAGCTGTGAGAATCATAGCTCTTATGGTGTGTACCTAAAATAAAGTTTTCATCGTCCTTTTGGGCGTACAAGTTGAGTATTCCGTACACACTTTCCAGCGAGTTGCGCAATGCCTGTATAAACAACCGCCATATGTCAATTGATTAAACCTTAAATAACACGCGTGCATGCTTAAACACACAAAAATGACAAGATGGTGACATATACTTTTTGTGGGGAGTTTTATGCAATGCATGTGTGGTAGTTAAGGTTTGTTCTATTGAAATCGGGCGATTGTGTGTACAGCACATACCATACGATCCAAGATCTCACGTCTCTGAGTAGGTCTCTATAATTAACATATACTAACGTACTACCAAAGAGGGAAAACGAGTCCCAAAGCCAACGGTTTAGAATGGCTTCGACAACGGTATAAACAGTATTATTTAGGTGAATCATCTTGATATACGTTTCAAACAATTTCTCATGCAGCTCGGTGTTTTAGAGCTGCACATCTCTGTCCCGCGTGGATTCCACCCTGACGGTGGTGTTCCACCACCCTGACGGTGGAACACCACCCTAATGGTGGAACATCTGCTGCCACTCAGTCCCGCGTGGATTCCACCCTGACGTTGGAAAATCTGCTGCCATTGGAATCTTCATCCTACGTCTCGTCTGTTCTGAGGTAGCTTTTCCAATAGGACATTACATGAGCTAATGGGACCTAAAGCCCCCATGTCATTTCGATTCTATGTTTCAGGTGTCGTCTGCAAGTATGAATACAGTGTGGGTGGATTGGTGGCGTCCGCGTTTGTCAGTTTCTTACTCCTGATTGCAGTTATCCTCATGCTGATAATCGCAATAATGTGGTAAGTTTCAGTAAAACAACAATGTGCTAAGTTTCAGTGCAACAACAATGTGGTAAGTTTCAGTGCAACAACTCTCTTATTTCACTGTTTCAGTGCAAAAACAATGTGGATTGTTGTTAACAATGTGGTAGGTTTCAGTGCAACAACGATGTGGTAAGTTTCAGTGCAACAACCATGTGGTAAGTTTCAGTGCAACAACAATGTGGTAAGTTTCAGTGCAACAACAATGTGATAAGTTTCTGTGCAACAACAATGTGGTGTATTTCATTGCAACAACAATGTGGTAAACAACAATGTGGTAAGTTTAAGTGCAACAACAATGTGGTAAGTTTTAATGTAACAGCAATGTGGTAAGTTTCAGGGTAAGTTTCAGTGCAACAACAATGTGGTAAGTTTCCATGCAACAACAATGTGGTAAACAACAATGTCGTAAGTTTCAGTGCAACAACACTGTGGTAAGTTTCCATGCAACAGCAATGTGGTAAGTTTCCATGCAACAACAATGTGGTAAGTTTTAATGTAACAACAATGTGGTAAGTTTCAGTGCAACAACAATGTGGTAAGTTTCCATGCAACAACAATGTGGTAAACAACAATGTGGTAAACAACAATGTGATAAGTTTCAGTGCAACAACAATGTGATAAGTTTCAGTGCAACAACAATGTGGTAAACAACAATGTGCTAAGTTTCAGTGCAACAACAATGTGGTAAGTTTCAGGGTAAGTTTCAGTGTTATAACAATGTGGTAAGTTTCCATGCAACAACAATGTGGTAAACAACAATGTGATAAGTTTCAGTGCAACAACAATGTGGTAAACAACAATGTGGTAAGTTTCAGTGCAACAACAATGTGATAAGTTTCAGTGCAACAACAATGTGATAAGTTTCAGTGCAACAACAATGTGGTAAACAACAATGTGGTAAGTTTCAGTGCAACAACAATGTGATAAGTTTCAATGCAACAACAATGTGGTAAACAACAATGTGATAAGTTTCAGTGCAACAAGAATGTGATAAGTTTCAGTGCAACAATAATGTGATAAGTTTCAGTGCAACAACAATGTGGTAAACAACAATGTGATAAGTGTCCGTGCAACAACAATGTGATAAGCTTCAGTGCAACAACAATGTGGTAAACAACAATGTGCTAAGTTTCAGTGCAACAACAATGTGGTAAGTTTCAGGGTAAGTTTCAGTGCAATAACAATGTGGTAAGTTTCCATGCAACAACAATGTGGTAAACAACAATGTGATAAGTTTCAGTGCAACAACAATGTGGTAAACAACAATGTGGTAAGTTTCAGTGCAACAACAATGTGATAAGTTTCAGTGCAACAACAATGTGATAAGTTTCAGTGCAACAACAATGTGGTAAACAACAATGTGCTAAGTTTCAGTGCAACAACAATGTGGTAAGTTTCAGGGTAAGTTTCAGTGTTATAACAATGTGGTAAGTTTCCATGCAACAACAATGTGGTAAACAACAATGTGATAAGTTTCAGTGCAACAACAATGTGGTAAACAACAATGTGGTAAGTTTCAGTGCAACAACAATGTGATAAGTTTCAGTGCAACAACAATGTGATAAGTTTCAGTGCAACAACAATGTGGTAAACAACAATGTGGTAAGTTTCAGTGCAACAACAATGTGATAAGTTTCAATGCAACAACAATGTGGTAAACAACAATGTGATAAGTTTCAGTGCAACAAGAATGTGATAAGTTTCAGTGCAACAATAATGTGATAAGTTTCAGTGCAACAACAATGTGGTAAACAACAATGTGATAAGTGTCCGTGCAACAACAATGTGATAAGATTCAGTGCAACAACAATGTGGTAAACAACAATGTGCTAAGTTTCAGTGCAACAACAATGTGGTAAGTTTCAGGGTAAGTTTCAGTGCAATAACAATGTGGTAAGTTTCCATGCAACAACAATGTGGTAAACAACAATGTGATAAGTTTCAGTGCAACAACAATGTGGTAAACAACAATGTGGTAAGTTTCAGTGCAACAACAATGTGATAAGTTTCAGTGCAACAACAATGTGATAAGTTTCAGTGCAACAACAATGTGGTAAACAACAATGTGCTAAGTTTCAGTGCAACAACAATGTGATAAGTTTCAGTGCAACAGCAATGTGGTAAGTTTCCATGCAACAACAATGTGGTAAGTTTTAATGTAACAACAATGTGGTAAGTTTCATTGCAACAACAATGTGGTAAGTTTCAGGGTAAGTTTCAGTGCAACAACAATGTGGTAAGTTTCCATGCAACAACAATGTGGTAAACAACAATGTGGTCAACAACAATGTGATAAGTTTCAGTGCAACAACAATGTGTGCATGCAAGAGTGACATCTCAAATTTATATAGAGAATGTATTGTGTTTTCTATTCTCTATCCCATGTATCGCTCAAGGGCATAGTTTTGTGAATTTTATTTTTGGCTATAGTATTTTATGGTAACTATTAAATTATTTATACCATGAAGATGGCGTGCAGCCGACGCTAGTAAATGAATTTATTTTATGTTTATATCACAATAGATGTTGGCGCATCATAGTACGTTTCCACATTGTATTTGATATTATTATATTAGTTCTTGTAGTAAATAGTATATATGGAGAAATTATGAAAGTCGGGTGAAGGTTTGACTCTGCTAGGTAGTGACATGTTCATAATAGCTCACGTTAAGAAACTCTGCCATATCGAATTTTAATTATATCTCTCATATAAAAACAGGCACTCTAAAAGTCATTGTATTCGTGTGATCTGGAAAATTTCTATACATTTTGACCGTATTTGTGTTGGGAAGGAAGCTCTTTGTTAATTTGATCCCTTCGTCATAATGTACATCATCGGTATGTGTATTTGTTAATTAGCCAGCGGCTTAGTACTCCTCGGTTATTTGAAACTTAACTGTATACTTCATTCAGGCATAGCTGGTACAGAAGACGCCAGGCCAAGAGGGGTATCCCGAGAGTGGCCCGCAGAGAATGGCGACTCTTTAAAGAGAAATCCAAGAAAAACGAGTTTACAGCCCCACCAAGGTCTGAACGAAAAATTGGTTATATGGACAGTTACAACGCGGTTCCTGCGGGTGGTAGTAGAAATACGACATTGACTAGGGGGAGATCGGCCGGTGAGTTTATATGCTAGTCTCTAAAATATATAAAACATATAGTTATAAAAGTCGAACAGAAAATGTATCATTCACAGAACGCAGTCAGCCAAAAACACGCAATCAAAACAAAAATAGAAGCAAAGTATGAGAACCCACAAACATAAAAGGCTTGAAAGTAGGGAAACCACCTTGGAACGATCAGTGGCAAAATGCTGCTGGGACTTCAACCAGGTCCTAGGGTGCACCAAACCTCACCAGGTCCTAGGGTGCACCAAACCTCACCAGGTCCTAGGGTGCACCAAACCTCACTTTTTACCCCATTGTCATCCCAATAAAACGGGACAGTGTAAATCAAAAAATCCTCGTCAAGCTTTATCCCGTTAAACCACAACGCAAATACTCGGGGACTTGGCAGGAGCCAGAGCATCAAGAGAATAAACCATTAAGCGCAAAACGAGGCAAGATTGAAGGCAAACATCAAACGTTTCCATCATTTCAGGATGTAGGTAGACGCCATAACAGCGTCCTCAACATCGGTCATCGCACCAAGTCACATGTATGAAACGTGTTTATTTTCAGATTTGCATGCAAGTTATACGCTATGTAAATATTCTTATCAGAAGTTGAAATTA
The DNA here is from genome assembly GCA_037043455.1 of Cyrtodaria siliqua. Classification (NCBI taxonomy): domain Eukaryota; kingdom Metazoa; phylum Mollusca; class Bivalvia; order Adapedonta; family Hiatellidae; genus Cyrtodaria; species Cyrtodaria siliqua. Next base: position 46,315 of record JAWPHD010009242.1, read on the forward strand.
GCAGTATTCACATAATAAGTAACACATAAACAAATGACATGGCAATACGCAAATAATTAGCGCATTGCCAACATTTCTTATCAGAAGAAGGGCATGGCATAATTTAATTACATAGCTATTTAATGTTATAATTATAAGGGACGTATTACATATTTTTCAGATGCATGGATGACACAGTTGCCGACGACAGATAATTATGAAGAAAAGGTAACGCAACTTGACGTATTACTATTCCAAGCCACATACTAGAGGTTATAATGGCCTTTGGTATGTCCTATTATTGAAGTGAGCGCATCCGTGCGTGACCGGGATAGCAAAGACGCTGCGTCTAAAACTATCTCGCTTCTCACCGCTGCGGGTTCGAATCCCACTGGGAGCTCGACTTGTCAAGCGAGAAAGTGTCGATTCTTACGGGTGGCGGGGGTATATAGTATTGGTTCGACCGTCATATATGGCCTAACATGTCCTAAAATGACGTAAAACCCCAATCTATCAAACAAACATATTCTTGAAGTATTCCACAAGACAATTGCATCTGCAGTGACTGCATGCTCATAAAATGTGTGTTTCTGAATGTTGTATGCATTCTTCATTTAATCAACTTGTTGTTTCAGACCAAAACTCTTCATTTCGACCAAGAGGAGGAAGCGGTGATTGTCGCAGACCTGTTGCCGGATACAAACACCACACGTCTAGGTTCTACTCAGTATCGAGTTTCTCAACAGCCGACTTACGCCTATAACCCAAATCCAACCAATGATTACCGCACGACAGAAATGCGCAGTGCACACATTGAAATGGGCCGTGAAACGCCGACGCTAAGAACAACAACGATGCAGATGGAGCCAGGTGAAAATGAGCCGTACCATGTTCGACTCTCTCAAGTCTCCGCTCGGTCATCAAGACCAAACGACTTCTTCATCGCTCCTATTGTTCCTTCCAGTAATAACCAGAATCCAGGTACCAGTAATAACCAGAATCCAGGAACCGATGCAGACGTAATCAGATCCGAAGCAGACGTAGTTGTCTTTAATGACTCGGACGACGAAGCTGGAAATATTCCAAATCCTCAACCAGAAGATATGGTTATGTTTTAAATGTGTTTACAAAAATATGCAATACTAACATGTGTCTAAGAATGTATATGACTGTGTTAATATGTCAAGGTCATTTCTTTATACTTGATATATTTGATTAGGGATTAAATGAGTCTAAGAATAAATAATATCATGCTTGTAGTATATATATAAACAAATTAGATGGATTTGTAAATATGTGCATACCGTGCAACCAAAGAAATGATGTCCACACTATTGTGTGGGTCGCTTGTTTCAGTCAAAGTTTTTTTAATTTTTAAGACAAAATTCAGCTAGTACCTAAATAAGTTGTATACCAGTAAAACGGACACATTAGGTGGTAAATAAAAATGCCTTACTTTTCAAAATTGGTATTTTCGAAATAACATTTTCACGTGCGAAAGTTATTTTTGATTAGGGCATTATTAATGCATGTTTTTACCACAAAAATGATTTTAATCCGTTGGATAAATGTAAATTAAGACACCCTAAACGTTTTATAGCAACCTATTGTATCTAACTGAAGTAATGTGAGATTTCTTAATTTTCTTCTGTCGCAGCAACAAAGGAATTTACGTGGAGAAAGCCCCACCAAAAAAACAACACAAAAACATACTAGCTGTAACATATTTATTTCTCAACCGATTTTCAAAGCTAAGATTATGTTTTATTTATCACAACATATGCTAGTTCTAATGATATATAATTTATGTACGTCTAATTAAAACTGCTCGTGTTAATGTCGAAACCCCTTTTAGCTGAAACCCCTTTTAGCTGAAACAAGCGCCTCGGACAATATAGCTGATCAACACAGCAAGGTCGTTCCGAAGTAAAATGTTTTATTCTCATTTTGAAGCTTTTAAACACATATGATTCTAGATTTTTAACAGTTTTTAGCTCTACTTTCGAAGGCCAGCAGAGCTTATGGGATTGCGAGTTGTCCGTCGTCCGTCCGTCCGTTAACTTTTCCCTTGTGAACACTCTAGGGCCTTCATTACTAATCGAATCTTTACGAAACATTGACAGTGTCTTTATATCAATGAAAGCTCGGATAAGTTAGAAAACCAGGCAGTTCGGATTAGTTTCACCGGAGTTAGGGCCCTTGTTTTTGCTGAAAAATGCCATATTAAGCCTTGGGAACACTCTAGCATCTTCATTTATTATTTGATATTTACCAAACGTGCAAAGATTGTTAATATCAATGAAAGCTCGCACAAGTTCGAAATCCAGTCAAATCGGATTCCTTATTTTTTTCTGAAAAATGCAATTTTCTGCCTTGTGAACACTCCAGGGCCTTCAATATTAATCGGATCTTTATGAAAGTTTGCCAGTGTCTTTATATCAATGAAAGCTTGGACAAGTTCGAAAACCAGCGGAATAATTTCACCGGAGTTATGGCCTTGTTTTTTCTGAAAAATGCTATTTTCTGCCTTGTGAACACTCTAGCACCCTCATTTATTATTTGATCTTTACCAAACTTGCACAGATTGTGAATATCAATGAAAGCTTGGACAAGTTTCAAAACCAGCCAAATCGAATCAGTAACACAACACTAGAGTTATGGCCCTTGTTTTGCTGAAAAATGCCGTTTTACGCCTTGTGAACACTCTAGCACCTTCGTTTATTATTTGATCATTACGAAACTTTGCCAGTGTCTTTATATCAATAAAAGCTCAGACATATTTGAAAACCAGCCATATCAAATTAATTTCACCGGAGTTATGGCCCTTGTTTTGCTGAAAAATGCCATATTGAGCCTTGTGAACACTCTAGCACCTTCATTTATTATTTGATATTTACGAAACTTTGCTAGAGTCTTTATATCAATGAAACCTAGGTCAAGTTTGAAAATCAGCTAGATTGAATTATTTTTACCGGAGTTATGGCCCTTGTTTTTCTGAAAAAGCCATAGTGAGCCTTGTGAACACTCTAGCACCTTCATTTATTATTTGATCTTTACGAAACATTGCCATTGTCTTTATATAAATGAAAGCTCGGTCAAGTTTGAAAACCAGCCAGGTCGGGTAAATTTCACCGCAGTTATGGCCCTTGTTTCCCTGAAAAATGCCATTTTCTGCCTTGTGAACACTGTAGCACCTTCATTTATTATTTGATTTTTACCAAACTTGTACAGATGTTAATATAAATGAAAACTCGGACATGTTCGAAATTCAGCCAAATCGGATCGCTAACACCAGAGTTATGACCCTTGTTTTGATAAAAAAAAAAAATGCCGATTTAAGCCTTGTGAACCCTCTAGTACCTTAGTTTGTTATTTGATCTTTATGAAAGTTTGCAAGTGTCTTTATATCAATGAAAGCTCGGACAAGTTCGAAAATTAGCCGGATGGGATAAATTTCATCGGAATTCTTGCCCTTGTTTTGTTGAAAAATGCCATTTTCTGCCTTGTGAACACTCTAGCACCTTCATTTATTATTTGATCTTTACCAAACTTGCACAGATTGTCTTAAAAAATGTAAGAACAGACAGTAGAGCCCTACAGGCCCTCTTGGGCCTCTTGTTTTATTATTTAGCATATGGGATGGCGAGTTGTGCGCCGCCTGTCATCGTCCGTTAACTTTTGCCTTTAGAACACTCTAGCACCTTCATTTATTATTTGATCTTGACCAAATTTTGCCAGATTGTTAATATCAATGAAAGCTCGGACAAGTTCGAAATCCAGCCAGATCAGATTAGTTTCACCGGAGTTATGGCCATTGATTTACGGAAAATGCCATATTTGCCTTGTTTTTCTGTTTTGTGAACACTCTAGCATCTTCATTTATTATCTGAACTTTACCAAACTTACAAAGATTATTAATAGCAATGAAAGTTCGGACAAGTTCGAAAACCACCCAAATCGGATGAGTAACAGCAGAGTTATGGCCCTTGTTATACTGAAAAAAAAACATATTTTGTCTTGTGAACACTCAAGGACCGTCATTTATTGTTTGATATTTACCAAACTTACAAAGATTGTTAATAGCAATGCAGTCTTGGACGAGATCGAAAAACAGCCAGATCGGACCTTTTACGGCCGTTGATTTTCTTAAATATGCTATAATTTGGTCTCGTTAACACAATATGGCCTTCAGTTTTCATCGGATCTTTTATAAACTTTACCAGATTGTTGATACCAATGAAATCTTGGATAAGTTCGAAAACCAGCCAAATCAGATTAGTAAAATCGGAGTAACGGTACTTGATTTAGTTAAAACTGCTGTATTTTGCCTTATTAAGACGATAGGTTCTTCATTTGGACATATTTTAATGAAACTTTGCAGGAATGATCAGTACCAAATCTAGTTATGCATATCGTCACCGCGTTCTGGTTGAATGTTATGGCTCTTTAAAAGTTGTAATACACAAATATTGTCCGGACTATTTTTGCGGAACACAATTTCAACGAAACTTTGCAAGGAGGACCAGTACCAGGCCTAGTGGTACATACATTTATCATCACCGTGTTCCGGTTGAACGATTTTTGGCTGAATTATGGCCCTTTAAAAGTTTTAATACCCATACTTTGTCTGGACTAGTTTTCTTGAACCCCTGGCCTGATTTCAATGAAATTTTGCAGGGACGATTAGTACCAGGCCTTATTATGCATGTCATCGCCGTATTTCGATTGAAAGATTTTTGGCGAAGTTATGGCCTTTAAATGTTATAATACACACATTTTCTTCGGTCTCCTGAACCACTGGCCAGATTTCAATGAAACTCAGTACCAGGTCTATCGTGCATATCATCGCCGTGTTCTGGTTGCATGATTTTTGCGGAGTTATAGCCCTTTACATGTTTTAATACACAAACTTTATCCAGACTAGTCTCTTCTGAACTCCTGGCCGAATTTCAATGAGTTTTGGCGGAGACGATGAGTACCCAGCCTAGTTGCGCATATCACCGCCATGTTCTGGTTGAATGATTTTTGGCAGAGTTATGACCCTTTAAAGGTTTTAATACACTAACTTTGAACAGGCTAGTTCTCCTGAACGCCTGGCCAGTTTTCATCGAAACCTGGCAGGGATGATCAGTACCAAGCCTAGTTGCACATAACATCACCATGTTTTTGTTGACTGACTTTGACAGTTATTGCCCCTTATACACAAACTCTGTCCGGACTAGTTTTTCCTGAACTCCGGGCTGGATTTCAGTGAAACTTGGCAGGAATGATCAGTAGCAAGCCTAGTTACGCAAATTGTTGTCGAATCCCACTGGGAGCTCGACTTGTAAGTGAGGAAGTATCGATTCTTACGGATGGCGGGAGGTGTACAATACTGGTTCTACCCAGGAAAAGTGGGTGGTCTGCCTCCACCATAAAAAAAATCGATTCGTCATATATAACCTTGCATGTGTGGAAAATGACGTAAAGTAAAACACCATCAAACAAACAAACAAAACAAAGCATATTGTTGTCATGTTCCGGTTGAATGATTTTTGTTGAAGTTGTGGCTCATAAACGTTTTCTGGACCAGTTCTGCACAACCACTGGTCGGCTTTCAACGAAACTTGGCTGCGACTGTCATTGTCATGTTCCGGTTGAATGAATTTTGGTGGAATTATGGCTCTTTAAAGGTTTTAATACACTAACGTTATACAGACTAGTTAACCTGAACCCGTATTTCAACGAAACTTGGCAGGGATGATCAGTACGAAGCCAGTTGCGGATATCATCGTTGTTTTCCGGTTGAATGATTTTTGGCCCCTTAGGAGTTATGGCGCCTTATACCCAAACTTTATCCGGACTAGTTTTTCTGAGTTGACTGGATTTCAGTGAAACTTGGCAGGAATGATCAGTACCAAGCCTAGTTGGGCATATTGTTGTCGTGTTCCCCATCACATACTCCTTATAGCCAGTAGAGCGACACAGGCCCTCTTGGGGCTCTTGTTCAGACCTTAACGATTCTACGAAATTTGGAATATTTTGACGTTTCCAGTAATATTTGTTTATGTAAACTATGTACACGTAGTTCATGATACAATGGACTTCATAAAATAAAGTGAAATTCATCTTCGAGGGTGTTACATAATTGACGCTTTCGCTCATTTAACGGTTCATGCAGAATAGCATGCGAAACATGACATATTTTAATCATTGTTTATAATGAAATAGTGTATATTTTGCCATATTAGTATTTTTGTTTTATACATTTATATCGATGAACTGTAGCTATACATGTATGTTTTATTGTATTTTAAACAGACTATACTTTATTATAGGTTATTGCCTGGGTATGACCCATACTTGGAACGGGTTGTGTTTTTACTTGTTTGACTAACTTGCTTCATTCTAATTGTATCAATTTATATTACATTGTATAACCTTTTTGTTTTTCTTGTTTCTCGAGATTAAAATGAACGGACGTCCGAACAAAGGGGTATTGATTAGAAGTGTAATACCTTAGCATTGAGGAGTTAAGTAAACTGATAAAAGATGTTTCGCAACACTATTACCTATATGTATGGTAATAGTATACTCAGCAAAAATAGAAACATCCCTCTTTTAAGCTGTGATTTGCATAGGGTTGACTTTGTTACACTTTGTACACCAATCTAGATAAAATTTCATCCTTTTATACTTATCACTCAATCATTCAGATCGATATTAATAATCATCAGAAACCAAAGTTTGTCTGTTGCTGCTAAAACATGTTTTATTCAAATTGCGAAATCACTATATTTTTATTATAAAGGGGGTAATCTGAAATTATTCGTTCTTGAAAGCCGTATGGCGCAAAAATGAGTGAAAAGATCAGCGTCTTTTCTGTTTTTGTGGTGATGATGTCATTCTCTGTTTATTTCAATATAACAAAACTTTTAACTCAAAGTTTTAACCCAAGACCCAGAAATGCTGTTTAAACCAAATCAAGGGGAATAAGTTTGCCCACAAGCTTGATTCAAAGAAAATTGTTTTCATGACAGTACTGGCCTTTAACAAAGGTATTGGCATACAAGATTAAATAAAATATAATTTTATTGTGTCTAAATCTATGGGTAAAGTTGGGGACGTTTCTATTTTTGCTCAGTATAGTTCAACGTAGATATAAAAGTCGAACTGGAAATCTAGTCTTCAAGGACCACAGTCAACCACAAACACGCACAGAACAACAACAAAAAAGATGAATAAAAGGCAAGATATGACAACATATCACAAACATAAAATGGTTGAAAATAGGGCTATACCGCATTGGAACGGTCAGTGGCAAAATAGTTGGCTGGGGAGTTGCTTATAGCAGAATTATATACTATATTATACCAGTTGCCACCTTTGACAAAGGTTCATAAGGTCATATATTGTTGTCATATTTTGTCTTTGGTCCGTCCGTCAGTCGTCCTTCAACAATTGCCCGGAGTCATTATACATAGACTGACAGTTGCTTTTTTCCAACCTGTTCATCTATCAGTTTGTTCAAATGTAGTCCGCGGGTTGAAATATTGAGCAGCGGAGTTCCCGTTTTTTTCGCGTGTGAGATGAAAAACTGTTATGAAGAACTTTTTTTTAAAAATATTTTGACAGTTGGTTTTAAGATATTTTTTATCCTAGACTATCAGAACTAAAATAAAGCTCACGTCAAGGTTTTCCTGTATATATATATATACATTTGAAAACATTAAGGTAAATGGGGGAAAATCTAAAAAACAATATCCCCCACGAGAACCACTGGGCATATTTTGGGAATGTTTTCTTCTTCAGATTGGTCGGTATTAATTTCTTTTTGTCGTGCTCATTGAAGATTTTCATCATAAAACCGTCTTTTTTGGTGCAACTTGAGTGGTGGTAAAAAAAAAAGATCGTTGCTCAAGTGTTTTGTTAATATAGATAGTTTATTTCATACAAAAGGCCATATGCCCATGAGTACACAAATGCTTATTTAACAATATACAAAATATCAATAGGTGGTGATACAGTGTACATAGTAACTATTATCAAGTGATTAAGCATAGTCCAACTGAAGTATACTTGTTATAGCAATGAAGTATTCATACACTCCTATCAAATGTAGGTATATACATAGAAATATGAACTAAATATGATTTTAGAATTTGAGCTGACGAGGAGAATCTTATGTATTATTATACAATAATTCATTACGTATTTTAAAACTTTCAAAAACATACATGGCAAGGTTTCTTTCTATGCGTACATTGTTATTGTTCATGAGTTCATTAAACTTCAGAATATTAGGATGCTTCCAGTAGTATGGTTTGATATATTTTAAACGCAGTTCTTTGTACATTGTGCATTCAAACAAGAAATGGAATTCATCCTCGAGATTGTTACATAACTGACATTTACGTTCATGTAGTGGTAGTTTTTGTGGTTTGTGCCATCTCCCCGTCTCTACTTCAAGACGGTGAGATGACACTCGTAATCTGCTTAAAGCACATCTGAATTTTCTTAAATTTACATTTTCTAAATACGGTTGAAAGCGAAATTCTGAAAACAATACGTATGTCCTAGCACGGGTTGAGTTCGCTAATTTTTCATTCCAACTTTGAATAAATGTATCCTTTAATCGTTGTTTAAAAATTGACATAAAACCTATTTTATTTCCAACGCCATGGAATAACCAGACATGATTAAAACCAAGTTTATCAAAAATATATTTAACTTGACTTGCCCAATTTTGTTTGTTAGGATATTTTGCCATATCATCTAACATCATATTATACACAATGGTTATGTACTTTGTATCATTGCTTCCAACAATCTTAAACCAAAAGTTTATAATTCTATGAATTCTATAATTAATGAGTGACTGTCTTCCTAGTTCTCCATAAATAAAGTTATTCTGCGTCTGTATTTTTACACCTAATAAATTTTTACAAAATGATAAATATATAAATGTTCGAGCATTAGCGTCGCCATCATGTTGTACAGGAAATACATTAAACGCATACGTTTAATCAAATATCCGCATAAACCACTTAGTACTTATATTTTCATGAAACGCCTCCGTGGCCGGGATAGTAAAGACGCTACGTCTAAAACTATCTCGCCTCTCACCGCTGCGGGTTCGAATCCCGTCAAGTGAATAAGTGTCGTTTCTTATGGATGGCGGGAGCTACACAGAGTACTGGTTATTCCCAGGAAATATGGGGTAGTCTGATATATTCATGAACTCCTTTCAAGATTACTGTGTGCCCCTTTAGCATATCAGACATTTTAAAAATGTTGCAGTTCATGATAAAAATGTCATTTCTATCGAAATATTGTGCTATCACCTTATTATTAAGGTCTAACATTTGAAATAACCATATGATTTGAATGGAATCGGCCATAAAATGCTTATTTAACCATGGTGCGTAACCAAGGTTAGCACATATTACTGTGAACAATTAATTATCTTGTAGATAAGGGTCATTTTAGGCACATTAACTGTGTTTTGACCTTATAGAAAAGAAAATATCACTGCCAATTTTAAGTCAGTCCACTAAACCCCAACGAAGAGTCTGATTACTCCCTTTAAAAACTAACCCGCCAAATAACAGCATAATTACAGTTACAAAACCGTTTATCAAAACTCTATCCAGGTGTTCAGTCATACAATAATGTATTTTTTTGCAGATTAAAAGTAAATGTTTATTCACGGGTTCTTAAAACATTCGTGAACTCTTAATTCGATGCTGCAGTTCTGCGATGTGTTCTAGCTAGTTAAAGCCGTTTATAATATGTCTATATAGTTTGGATTCTCAAAATATGTAAGTTATATATATACCTCGTCGTCGGTAGGTGTAACAACAGTGTACATGTACATATGTTGTAAAATGTGGCTGTAGTTGGCGGGATAGTGCATGAAAAATCTTCATGCGTATTATTATAATCACATATAAGCATATAATAACTGACAGTGAGTGACATTTTCTAGCATTTGTTCAGTACAGTTATGCAAACTGAGCAATACTTTGCAATTTTGAAATGCTGTGGTTAACTCATTCTTTCCAACAAGTTACGCTAAAATAAATTGATGTATGCAACACGGAGTTATCCCCCTTGATTATAAAACCTGTGTTGTCACGTATACTTTATTTCGAAGCCCAATATGGATTAATATTTATGGTTTATACAATAAAGGCGTATCGAGTCAATGAGATGAACAAGCTTAGAACAATAATTAACACTGTAGGTAAAATGCGAATCGAATTTGAGTTTGTAGATATCAACACGCTAGTTTGTAGACAGACATGTGATGGTTTGTAGATGTGGAACACCATAGCTGGCAAATAATCGTGATTTTACAAATGTATTCTCCATAATACTGTGCACTGCCCGTCTGTGTTTTACATTTACACAATGCCCGAGACTTTCAAGTGACCACATCGAGTTTACGACGTGGAGTGACCACATCGAGTTTACGACGAGGATATCTGAATTTAATGTTATCAAGCGGTTTATAAAAACTAAAACTTTAAAACCCAAATATATATTTTGTCTGATTTGGTTTGTAGATGTTAACATCTATCGAAGCGAGTGTTTTTAGGCGCTGGTTTGTTTTAGATTAGCGCATTTTCTTTTTGGGTAAATATTAACATTTAACTCACCTGTTCCTTAAGTTCAAAGTAACAGCCCCGTGTGGTTCCCGGGGGCCGCCGTTTGGTCACGGGGCAAAGAATAGGGCCACTGCAGGTCCCTTTGGAGGGGTAGGCAGAGGGGTAGAATCCCCCCAAATTCATGTTCATTTTATCATTTTTTGTTCATGTTCATTAAAGGTCTTCATCATGATCCCTGCATTGTTTCAGGTGCTATCTCGCTCGCATCAAAAGAGCAGTGGCAGAAAAACAATAACGTGGCTCCAGCGTAAATGGAGTTTCTACGATAGAATTTGCAGCAACTCTGCAGTTCAGGGTGAGAAGGTTCTAGGCCCATTCTCCATATTTCATCACGATGTACATGGAAGATGAGCCTGGCATGTTCATGCCTGTTAGGCGCCATATAACCTTTTCATGTGTTGGTGCGCCTTAAAACCCCAGTTCAATTCAATTCAAAGTAACAGTCGGTAAATATAACTTTTTATTCATGTTATAACATCTTAACGAAAATAAAATTGTCAGTGTATATAATGTGTCCCTCAACCGTTTACCCATTAGTCCGTCAATGTTCCGTCTGGTGGTTACTTTGATTTGTCAAGTTTAACCATTTGCCCTACATAATTCGTATTTCATTGAAAACCATTAACGGTCGCGCTATATTAATTGTTTAAAACAGTGTTTGTTAAAGTTCTGAGCTCATGGTTATTTATGGACATATTAATGTTTTTTTACGAGACATATATCTTCAGTAATATATTGATTAATTAAATACAGTAACGTTATATTTTATAGAAATTCAGCAATACCTAACTGACCATATTGGTTGATGAAATATAATAAATGTTATTTGCATGCACATAAATTTCTGCTGCAGATTTTTAGTTCCTCGGCGCACACGTTTTCTGGTAGGATCATCTTGTCTCATTTAGTTGGTCTTTCTGTATACACTGGATAGCGTGCCACAGTCCTGGATTTTTGTACTCAACTAGATGACTGAATGAATCGTTCCATGATTCACATAAGTTGTTAGTGCGGCCACCAACTATCAGCGTTGTCTCATAGACATTCAATTTTCAAAGGGATATTTTGTACTGTTTGCCCTCTGGAATCAGACTCCTCTGGGCCCACGTGTAGACTGATATGGTCCATTTCGAAATACTCCACGATGTCCTCCAGACACGAGTGTGCGTAGGTAGCGCATTCCCTCTTGGACATCGCCAGTAGCTAGAAATGCAAGACCATCAAGCATACCACAGTAGTGTTTTACAGTGTCATCTTCCTTGTATCGTGCAGCGAGTCCTTCATTTTGAACCTTCCCGCAAGTACACTGGGTCAAGTGATAAAAACAACCCTGGATTATGACATGGCTACCTAGCATAGAGGGTATGGCCTTAATGTATACCTTGTTACATGACACTGTCGCAGGGTCTGGTGTGAGGCTATATTTTTCACAGGCGTCCAGTACAGCTGTAAATACTTTTTTCGTACGACGATTGGTGTTTATTTGGTAAGAAGGCATAAACACATGTAGCGTGGACATCATTCACAACGGCCCATATCACAAACAGTTGTTTGAACTGCCTTGGAGCAGTACCAGATGTCCCATCCACAAACCAGTGGCATGTCTCAATCCTGTTTCAGTCCCAAACACTATCAATCTATTTTCATTGAACTGCTCCTCGACATAGTTGTCATAGATAAAACAAGAGGCCAAAGAGGGCCTGTGAACGCTCTACTGGCTGTTATACCATTGATGAATCGAGTCGTACTACATGGTGTCTAGAGTGTACACAAGGTTTTTCAAGTATTTGACCTAGTGACCTAGTTTTTGACCCCATGGGACCCATTTTCGAACTTGACCAAAATATAATTAAGACAACATTTCGACAAAGTTTCATCAAGATCGGGTCAGAAATATGGCCTCTAGAGTGTACTAGTGACCTAGTTTTTGACCCTGTGTGACCCATTTTCGAACTTTAGCAAGCTATAATTGAGACAAATATTCTGACAAAATTGCATCAAGATCGGGCCAAAAATATGGCCTCTAGAGTGTACACACGGTTTTTCCAAAGTTTGACCTAGTGACCTAGTTTTTAACACCATGTGACCCATTTTTGAACTTGACCAAGATATAATTAAGACAAACATTTTGACAAAGAGTGTACACAAGGTTTTTCCAATATTTGACCTAGTGACCTAGTTTTTAACCCCATGTGACCCATTTTCAAACTTGACCAAGATATAATTAAGACAAACATTCTGACAAAGTTGCATCAAGCTTGGGTCAAAAATATGGCATCTAGAGTGTACACAAGGTTTTTCCAATATTTGACCTAGTGACCTAGTTTTTAACTTCATGTGACCCATTTCCGAAGTTGATCAAGATATAATTAAGATAAACAATTTGACAAAATTTCATCAAGATTGGGTAACAAATATGACCTCTAGAGTGTACACAAGTTTTTTCAAGTATTTGACCTAGTGACCTAGTTTTTGACCCCACATGACCCATTTTTGAACTTGACCGAGATTTCATTGAGACAAACATTCTGACAAAGTTGCATCAAGATCAAGTCAAAAATATGGCCTCTAGAGTGTACACACGGTTTTTCCAAAGTTTAACCTAGTGACCTAGTTTTTAATACCATGTGACCCTTTTTTGAACTTGACCAAGATATAATTAAGACAAACATTTTGACAAAGTTTCATCAAGATTGGGTCAGAAATACGGCTTCTAGAGTGTACACAAGGTTTTTAAAGTATTTGACCTAGTGACCTAGTTTTTAACCCCATGTGACCCATTTTCAAACTTGACCAAGATATAATTAAGACAAACATTCTGACAAAGTTGCATCAAGCTCGGGTAAAAAATATGGCCTCTAGAGTGTACACAAGGTTTTTCCAATATTTGACCTAGTGACCTAGTTTTTGACCCCACATGACCCATTTTCGAACTTGACCGAGATTTCATTGAGACAAACAATTAAGATAAACATTCTGACAAAGTTGCATCAAGCTCGGGTCAAAAATATGGCCTCTAGGGTGTACACAAGGTTTTTCCAATATTTAACCTAGAGACCTAGTTTTTAACTTCATGTGACCCATTTTCAAACTTGATCAAGATATAATTAAGATAAACAATTTGACAAAGTTTCATCAAGATTGGGTAACAAATATGACCTCTAGAGTGTACACAAGTTTTTTCAAGTATTTGACCTAGTGACCTAGTTTTTGAACCCACATGACCCATTTTTAAACTTGACCGAGATTTTATTAAGACAAACATTTTGACAAAGTTTCATCAAGATTGGGTCAGAAATACGGCTTCTAGAGTGTACACAAGGTTTTTCAAGTATTTGACCTAGTGACCTAGTTTTTAACCCCATGTGACCCATTTTCAAACTTGACCAAGATATAATTAAGACAAACATTCTGACAAAGTTGCATCAAGCTCGGGTCAAAAATATGGCCTTTAGAGTGTACACAAGGTTTTTCCAATATTTAACCTAGTGACCTAGTTTTTGACCCCACATGACCCATTTTCAAACTTAACCGAGATTTCATTGAGACAAACATTCTGACAAAGTTTCATGATGATTGCATCAGAAATGTGGCCTCTAGAGTGTACACAAGCAAAAGTTAACGGACGACGGAAGACGGACAACACACCATCCCATAAGCTCTGCTGGCCCTTGGCCAGTAGAGCTAAAAATGGCAGCTTATCAGCCCCTTCTGTTAATGTAAATTCTGCTGGCAGGTCTGGGTTGTCTGTGATGCTACTTGGTTCTGGTGGGGGTGTTTCCACGTTTTAACCTCCTAATGGACCGTTTGATTGTGTCGGTCTTACCAGCAGCCACACGTACACCTACTGGGTATTCCGCCAGTTTGTCAGTGACAACTGACCAGGATTCCCACGGTTACTGACTACATGTACTTTAATCTCTTGTCTCACTTTCATTGCCTCTATTGCGAAGTGGTCCGCTGGATGGCTTTGTGTGGTTGACAATGTGATATATGAAACCTAGAAAAGAGAAACAAATAATAATAACGATATTAATGTTATATGTCACAACATTTCGTCAATGCACTACGTAATTTAAAAAGACTATTTGATTAATAATTATTCTTAAAAGATGTTACATTTTATTCACAGTCAAAACATTCAAAGAGGAATGTTTACGGAAAAAATCAAACAATGTTCAGGAAAAATAATCAAAGAATAGTTAGAAAACTAGCAATGCAAGAGTTACGTATCCATTTCTTCTGTTTTCTGTGAACCATTTTTTATTTTACATAAAACAAACAGATGATAGATCATTAAAACATACAATACTTTTCAATGTACTTACCAATAGATCTGTTGTAAGTGTTCCATTACAGGAAGAACTTTTACGTTTAGAACATACCCAATGGATGGAAGATTACGGAATTTCTTTTTGGTGTAGGAATGACCACAATACAGTAATTTGTCTGACCCTCGTATGCTCTTTATTAACTCCAGATTGTACGGAAGATTATGAGATGGATAGTTTGGACATAACCTTATATAGGAAATAAATCTTAATTAAAATTAACACTTGCCTGCATATATACACTAATTACATACATGATTATATTTAATAAACTAACATGATAGTAAGTAATATTTTATTAAAGTGTCACATATCAAATACAGTTACATTTACAGATATTATACAACATTGTTATTTGATATCCTGCCATCATAGGCATATGAGACACTGTAAAACACAATAGTACGTATTAAAACATAATAAAAGTTACAAATGTATTGCGTTAAAATATATATTCAATATTTTAAAAATTATTATTTAGTATTCGTTGACATATAATTAAAATGAAGACTACAATTAATTTTCAAACTTCCATTTAAAAAACAAACAAAAACAAATGAAACATAACCTTTGTTTTAAACTTCATTCCTTATATATATATTTTATTTTATAACACAGTTATGCATATTTACAATGCTAAAGAGCGCCGTTTAAACATTTTTAAAAGTGCATTAGCTAATGTGTGCTGTAATATATCACAGTTCATTAAGAATATTAATTTTTCAGTTGATGAAAACAGAAAAAACCCGTTTTCAGCTTGATTTGCTCCATTAAAAAGTTCATATCTAATATCTGAATAAAACTCGCAGCCAATCAAAAAATGACTTTCATCCTCGATTGTTGACTTATTACAATATTTACAAACTCGTTCAGGGACAGGTGTTTTCGGTCGAGTATATCTCCCTGTTTCAATTGCTAAGGGAAGATTACAACTTCTACATTTTGCAAGAATGCGTCGGTGGCCTCTGCTCATATTGCAATTTACATAATACTCTGTTTTATACACACTTTTATAGAGTCTGTACGTTCTAAGTTTATTTCCATTCTGATTATTTCTTCCATCACTTTGTAATTGTTCATAACATGCACGTCTATCTGTTTGGATTAAATGGTCATGTACTTTGCTCAGACATTTCTTTATGTTGGGGTTCTCAATTAACATATGTTCTGATGTTCCTGTGTTCTCTATAAATTGGAGCATTATACTTTCCCAGGACTTGGGTTTATTACACGACCAATTGTGAACTTGTCGTACTACTCTATTGCTTGGCATATTTCTTAATCTATTCCATAGTCGTACTGTTTCAGATTTTTGCTTGATCTGACAAGAGTCCCATCCCAGATCTCCCCTCGATGAAACGTTTGAACAATATTTGGTTACCCCTAAAAAATATCTTCCCGCCTTATTTAAGACTGTTTCAATTACTTTATATTTATTTTGTCCCCATATGCCAGATCCATAGAATAGTACCGGTTCAACAACAGACTCAATCAGTTTAGTATACACACAAAATGTCATTCCACCAGCACAAAGAAATTTGGTATAAATAGCTGCTAGTGCTCTGCTTGCTGATTTTGCAACCTCTTTAACTGTCAAATTCATATCAAGATGTTCATTGAACCAGAAACCAAGGTACGTATAGCGATGTTCCATGTTTATATCTTTGTTATCACATTTGAAATTAAAACATGATTTATTTCTACGTTTTTGCCTGAAATGTAGTACCTTAGTTTTTGTTTCATTTACAGACATACGCCATTTTTTACACCATTCACTTATTTTGTCTAGCATTTTTTGCATATCTAATTCATTTTCCGCTAAAATAGCAACATCATCTGCGTAAAGCAATATGGCTACTGTAATATATGTACGTTCGCTATAATTAATTTAATTGGTCGGTAATTACACGCCTATTTGTCTTTAATAAGTAGTGCACAAGTTCACTGTAAAATTATGAACAAAGCAAGTTGAAATATTGACCTAAACAATATTTAACCAACAAATTAAACTTAGCTGGATTTGTGTGGTGGCAGTTATTACTGTATTATTTATTATTATTATATTTCTTTATTAAAGTCTCATCATGGTTTACAATAAATACAAACATAAATAAAACATCGTAAACATTATAAGATAGCCATGCCATTCTAATTAGAATTATAAGAGACTATAGTTATAAAACCATCAACATATTTTAAAAGTAGCTAATAACATTAAACTCAAACGATATTAGGATATATATTACACATTAATACTATGTAAATGATGCTAATCTATCTATAGAATATGTACTAAGAATGAGTATTGTAAGATTTGACAAAATAAACAAAGCACTATTGCGCATTAGTTAAAACAAAATTAAAAAATCATTTATCCCCTTTGATCAGATCAAAAAGGAACTGATTAGCATCATTTTCATAGAAGAAAATAAAACAGAATCACGATATGATAAAAACAATTGACATTATTTACATATATAAAATTGAAATTGTTTGGCATATTTAAGAAGGAAAAAGGACTAGCGATACGAAAAGCTAGATCGACGTAGAAGGATTTGGCACATACACGAATTAAGTCTGCATTTGTGAATAAATATACTAATTTTTGTTCATCTGTAGAGTTATTAAAATTGGGATTTAGGATTATTGCTTTATCATATAAATTAGCTCTGATGTCATTATATAAAGGACAGGTTATCATAACATGTAACTCATCTTCCACCTGAACATTACAAAATGGACAAACTCTTTCACTAATCTGAAGTCTTTCATATCTTCCAGTCTCTAGTCTAATTGGTGCTACGCCACAACGGAATCTAAAATAAGCCGACCTATGATTTCTTGGTAGTATTAGTTTACAGTACCTTTCTGTTTCAAATGTAGTTTTAAATAACGTATAAGTACGTAATTTATTGCCACCAATATTACTACTACCACGTTCCGAGTTAATATTTACATTCCAGTTTATTATAAACTGATTTAAAGATGCACTGTTAACATCATCTAAAAATTTACGTTTAACAATAGGGTTAATTACATTCGGAACGTTATTAAACTCAATTTTTGAAAAATTATTTAAAACTTTGTAACACCAATTTTTACATCTAGAATCTTTACTATTAAAACAATAATTGAATATTCGTTTATTGAAACACATATTTGGCATATGACTCAATCGTACCCAGTAATTTGATACCGCAATTATTTGTCTAACACAAACCGGTTGCCATGCCATGTCTCCTGCCATTGCAGCTGATGGTGTGTTTCTTGTCGTACCCAAAAATACTCGCATTGCTCTATGTTGTACGGCTTCAATACAAGAGTAGGTTTGAGTACCCCATATTGCTGCACCATAAGCTACAATAGACCAAACCAGCGAATCAAATAGTTGAGTATAAACTTTATAAGGCATCCCACCAACTGTTTTATATTTAGAAATTAACAGTCCTAACGCGCGACTGGCTGACTGTGCAACAAATGAAGCTGTTGCATTATAATTGAGATTTTCGTCTAAAACAAGGCCTAAATATACATATTTATTTTTTATAATTATATCAGATCCGCCACATTTAAATTCAAAAATCGCCTGTGGATTTGAACTTGGTCTAAAATGCACAACATTAGTTTTATTTATATTGACTGACATAAAATTGGTTTCACACTGTAACAGATAAGGAAGTAACCACTGCGGGGAGTTACTGTAACAGATAGGGGAAGTAACCACTGCGGGGAGTTACTGTAACAGATAGGGAAGTAACCACTGCGGGGAGTTACTGTAACAGATAGGGGAAGTAACCACTCCGGGGAGTTACTGTAACAGATAGGGGAAGTAACCACTCCGGGGAGTTACTGTAACAGATAGGGGAAGTAACCACTGCGGGGAGTTACTGTAACAGATAGGGGAAGTAACCACTGCGGGGAGTTACTGTAACAGATAGGGGAAGTAACCACTGCGGGGAGTTACTGTAACAGATAGGGGAAGTAACCACTGCGGGGAGTTACTGTAACAGATAGGGGAAGTAACCACTCCGGGGAGTTACTGTAACAGATAGGGGAAGTAACCACTGCGGGGAGTTACTGTAACAGATAGGGGAAGTAACCACTGCGGGGAGTTACTGTAACAGATAGGGGAAGTAACCACTGCGGGGAGTTTGCAAGCTAGCGTGTCGATATTTCGATTCGCACTTTACCTACAGTGATTAAACCGCACACATTTGAAAACGTGCGCCGTTTACACAAACATTTTTGTGAGTGCATACGCATGTTTCATATCCCACTGCCCACGAAGGCATATACTGACATTAGTCCTTCATGTTATAACCAATTCTTCTTTTAACTATTAGTGAATGCTTTACTATGCGCTGAAAAAGGCAAACAATCTCTATTTATAAATTCGGCCATGAAGAGAAACAGAACTTGAAATAAAAAAAAAACACGTTTATACAGAGTATTGTATTTACATGACCGTACCTAATAATTATTTATGACTTGTTTTAATGTGTAGACTGATACCAGTTTACCTAAGGCACAGTAGAGTCTGGACTAGTGTGGGTTTATGGTGCATTTGATTGCATGTAGTGACCTCGGGTTTTATAGTCTCATCTGAATGATTAAACTGTTTTTATTATAGGACTAAATCTCAATGAATATTAAAAACAAATTGGTATGATACAAAGCCGTCAAGGCCCAATGGGAGTCAAGCGTGAAATGGGGCCCAAGGTGCCGTTGACCCTTGGTTAGGGGGTCATTTTGGGTGAAGCCCCCTGAAGTCCGAGATTGTCTTTGGTTGAATTTCATTAGTTTTAGATTAGAGGTATACTCGTAATACTGGTCATATAACATGTATAATCATATATTTTAATTGAATTAATTTAAGTCACACAATATTCCGAAGTGATGCGGAAAGTCTGGTTAAACTATACTAAATTGTATCGAGTCGATATAAAATATACTAAATTTTATTAAAATTATAGCAGACAAAACAACAGGGCCAAGATGCGCTGACCTAATTTTAACAAATCTAAAAAGCATTCATCTAAGGAACATCCATATGAAGTTTGGTAAAAATTGGTCGAGAAGTCGTTTAAAGAAAAGTTAACGACGACGACGACGGATGACGGACAAAGAGTGATCCCAATAGATCACATTAAGCCTAACATTTTGGTCAAATTTTTAGTATGCGTGAGAACGTAGAATGTATGCATTTAAGCGTGATTTGACACCAAAATGTGTCTCACTTGGCAGGTATAGGCCAAAGCATATATGATCATCTTCGTGATGAAGGTTTTATATATTTTTGCATAGCCATCCATACTTTCTCGCCTCCAGTCCTTTATGACATGTCTAGGCTATATTACAGGAGACACATTCACACGAGCCTACGCTAAATTAAGGATATGTCGGCATAAGTCAATAAGCACGTGTTAATGTCATACGTTAAGTCAACAACAATATATCTTATAACTTACATTTCTTGACACTATATCGCCTTATATTATGTTTATACAGTGTATTCATGTTTGTAAATAGGAATGAAATTAAACAAGTTAAACAATTGTAGTTACTGTTGTGTTGATTTCTCGTTCGGCTTTCTCGCCTCTAACCGACGCGGGTTCGAATCCCACTAGAAGCTTGACATTGTAAGTGAGAAAGTGTCGATTCTTACGGATGGCGGGTATACAGTAGTTGTTCTACCCAGGAACAAGTGGGTGGTCTATCTCCACCACGAAAATATCGTCATATATTGCCTAGCATGTGCTGAAAACGTAAAACATCATTCAACCAAACAGTCAACAGTGCTTGTGCGGGACTTAGTGAAAAAACAACATGATACTCGTATGAATACTGACATCGTTGCATAGAACGTGCAACTTTAATCGAAGGTTCATGGTACAAGTATATATGAAATCAGGGATTTTAATCTGTATACGTAGGTCTACCACTGGGAGAGTGCGCTGACAACAGGTTTGGAGAGCCCCACGGGACTGGAGGCGATCTGGAAAACAGTAATTGGTGCCAATAGAAATACAAGAGTAAACTCTCATAATGCGCTTCAGTTTCAAATGAAATGTGCACTAAATAAGCCGCATATCGAATTCAGATAAATAATTATCATTTATGAAAATGCTCGTAGATCTACTGCAAAACACGATTCCTTGTAATTTTGTTGTTAAATAATCATCAGTATTAATCTTTATCACATGGAAATGCTTGTATTCCGTATAATATACCCATTACGTATTTCCTTATGTTAACCATGTGTAATACAAGGCGACCGAATCGGTCGGTCGTTGAAGTGCAGTGTCAGTACGTTCGTCTAGTCAATGTCCCGGAACACCCGTTTAGTCCGTGGAGTCCGTGGATATAGCACTGAATCGGCGATGTTGTGAGGGTAACAGTCCGCCGTATGTAGATTCACCACAATCAATAATGTGTAGTTTCTTGTCGTTTTTGAGCCATATGATAAAAAAGATCTGGCACTCGTTGTCATTTCATACAAAATTTTATTGTTGTCAATTTTGTATGAAATGACAACTCATGTCAGATCCTCTATATATCATTGGTTTCATATTACTATTAGTCGTACATATAACAGTTACTGTGTAGTTAGATCACAAAACAATAGTTTATCACAGCCTTACTGTATCCTATATATTATTATTAATGATCAATGCTTTCAACAACTTGCTGAGCCGTCGAGTTTCCCCGACCAATTAGATCGGTTATTCTATGAAATCGAGTTAAGTCTATTGCAACTGGAATACATTATGATAGGTTTACTCGTATTTGGAATGACAGCAAGTATTCTTCCATATCGCCTTCAGACCCTTTCAACGATTGCATGAGAAGTAATGTTCAATTTTGTATCATCAGACGATGAAGCCCTCCCAAAACAGGGTTTGTATGTAGCGTTGGCAAATAAGTCCTTAACACACAAAAGCAGTTTGTTCATTAGTTGTGTTTTTGTTTTATTCTAAAAGCAGATAAGAATGATCAAATCGCTTTGTACTTAGTACAGCTAAATTGTTATTTTTTTCTTCTTCAAACAATTAAAATACAAATTTATATATAGCTATACTCTAGATACTATTCAATATAACCACGCTGTTAAAAAAACTGTAATCGGGCCTCAATTACTTGAGCTCATCTGTCATGCAGCATGTTAGAAGTAAACAAGCAAGCTTTCCATGCTTTTTCAATGTGAAGGAAATAGGTCCCTAATAGGGTTCGATCTAAGACATTGTATGCTCTAAAAAAAAACTGAAACGGTCAATAATTTTGGACGAACAGTTTATTACTTACACGGTATATATACAAAGGTATAGGTGTATTATGTCGGACATCGTATTGAGAGCTTTATTCGCTGCCGCAACGGCAGCGACTCTTATATGGTTTTCATAATCGACCATGGTAAGGTATCAATCTGTAATCAATATGTAACACATGTAGAACGAAGCGAGGTCGTCCACCTTGATTCAAAATGTTTGGTAGGAAGAACTAATTATAAAAAATAGGAAAAACGTGTCTGGTAAGGAAAAACGGTCGTGGCATGTTTACGTCTTCGTGACATTTTTTATCCCCACCTTTTTTCAAGAAAAGTGGGGATCATGTATTCCTGTCCGTCCTCCTGTCCGTCCGTCCGTCCGTACGTACGTCCGTTTGTAATGTTGCGTAACTCCTCCTAAACCACTAGGCGTAATTCAACCAAATGTAGTGTATGAATTCCCCACATCATGACAACTTGCAAGAGCAACATTATTTTTGACTCCGCCCCAAGATGCCCGGCCCAGGGGTCTAAATGTCAAATACACTAAAAATTCAAAATTTTCGAGGACGTCTTTTCCGACTACTGTTTCTAGGGAGCTATGGTATTGTTTATCATAATGTATGGCAGATAGAAACCTTGGGGGTTGATTGGTATATTGCCAGGGATGTGCATGAGACTATGCAATGTCGGAAAACGGAGCTAGGGGAGATAATCCATGCATCTCTGACTTGCACTTCAAAAAGGTGGGGATCAGCGATGGCTCACCATCGACTACATCTAGTTTATTTAGTGTTTTTAATATTGTTTAATCACACGTATTAGGTTAAACATTGTTCCCAGTTCCTACACAGATAGAATTTTCTCTCGGCAGCTGTTTTATGCTTGCGTAAAACCGTGCTTGTATAGTATGTGACGTCATTGAGTTTAGGCGCAGATATATCCCTATTAATCAGTTTTATAGAAACAAAACAAAAAACAAACAAACACAAAAAAAAAGTAATCGCATGATCATTTATGAAGCATTTAAGAGTTATTTGTGGCCTGCTTTTCAATAAAATTGTTTCGCTTTAACATCTATGCTACCATTACATTATTTGGGTCTACCTTCCAAGGTCTTGCTGCAGAGTCGAGATCGAACTCCTGTCACGAAGACGTAAACATGCCAAGATACGTATGTCATCACGTGAATATAACACGTGCAGCTTGTCGCAACCCGTTAATTTATTATTAGGAGTTAAAAAGAGGTCCCGCTTACAAATGGGAAGTGTATTCATGGACACTTTTTCAAGTTTATTAAGAGGAAGTTTGCTTTCAAGTTTAAAGGGACACATGGCAATATTGATGTTTTAAAAACTCACGGCGTCCCTTTAGTTTTTCTACATAACTTGCATTTGTTCAATCATTACTATAAGAATAGTATAAAGCAAATTGTTGTTGCATATTATTAACTGTTGATAATACTGCACCAGGGACTACACTGAATGCAACAACAATATATTTAAACATATGGTATAATAAGAACAGAAGAACAGAACAGAACATATTCTTTATTTATGACTTAAACAAATGTTTCTCGTCATATAAATACATATTACATTTGTTAATATGTGACAGGTCAATGCAATTTTTACATTAAACAATGAAAAAGTACAAACACACAACCATGCATACTATACACTCATACAACTCACCCATTCACTCTGACACCCGAAATGTCTCACACATTCACTCTGGATCACGTATTTATGTTATAAGGATTAAACTATTCCTATTACATAGTTTCATGTAAACTTTTAAGTTTTAATAGTTTACATGTCATGTCCCATGAGGATGAACATACATTTTTTACTCATTATACATTGCAGTAAGACGAACAACTGAAAACTCAAAATGTTATTTAATTATATGCTAGCAGGATAAATAAGAGACGCTAATTTCATGTTTGATAATCACTTCAAGATTGCCGTCTGTCCCTTTAAACAGTTTGTAGAAATCCCATGTTTAATTGATAAACACACATGACCTAATATCAAATATTATGCTGTCTGTGATATACAATATAAAATAAATAGTATTGATGTCTGCAAACAGCCTAGTTATTTCCTCGTTCGATTAAAATACCATAGCTTGAAGACAATTACAGAAATAAATATCTAGTTACTGAAATTCGATTCGCACTCATTTAAATTACCGATCGAGTCGGCTAAAACTGCAATATCTGTACACGATTGTATGTACGTTATTAACACAATCGTGTCTTCAACAGAGCGTTACCTTGAATAGACCATACAAGTATTTTCTTTCATTTTATGATAATACGATCACATAGCGTGTTAGGCGACATGTAAATATGGGCGAGGTTTCCTAATATAAATTTGGCTTTTTTCGGACTTCCTGATCGGGATTTATTTGGGATTTACCATGGTCGGGGTCAAGGAGACGGCCCTTTTTGGGGCCTGTTTGCTGTCCAGTGTGCAAGGTACGTCAAATGTTATGACAGGTGAACTATGAGAGGTGTACTGTATATAATATTAGCTTCATATGTTTTTCATTTGTGGCTAAGCCGCTTATGGGTATTTGACAGCTGATCATTTTTTCACAAGTAACACTTAATAGTAAAGGTTATTGAAGAACATTGTGTTTAATTTGTTTTTCATATTCAATATAATCTATATCTACTATCATGAGATAGCTGTCACACGTACTTGCTAAATAAAGATGAAATGAAGTAACAGGTGACTTAACAAACATACAGAAGAAGCACCCGAGTGTGTCTTTTAAAATAATTTTTTTACAGGATTTTAAATTCTCCGGGACATACTTGACTAGATTTTATCAGCATCGTTACGTCATACATGTTTGCGCTTGGAATGCGATATAACCACATGCACGGCTCGAATCTGACATAACATGTTTAATGAACCATTTCACTGTCAGTATAATTACATATTGAGTTACTATATGCTGAATATGCCCCCTTCCCGAAGAGGGGGCATATTGCTTTGCACATGTCGGTCTGTCGGTCGGTCCATCCTAAAATCTTCTTGTCTTTGCGATAACTCAAGAACGGGGGGTATGCAGAAGAACGATACATGCCCTCTTGGGCCTACTGTTTTTAATATACAAGTATGTTGTGATGTTTCTATATTTAAACCTAAATAACATTATTAATTTAAAATTATTTTTTAAATTACCTCCCATTATTAAATGAATATTAAGATTAAATTTGATTCTTATTAAAAAAAAAACATTTATGATTTATTTTCACTCTTTAAACTCAGACTGTTGAAATGTTTGACATATGGGATATGTAAAATTTTAACCCATGTAAAAGCTAAATGTAAAATACCTACATATATATAAGGATAACTGCCGATGATACATTATGTATATACGTGAAAACTCACTATAAATTGCTTGGCTTCCATAATTCATTGTTGTTTTACTGCCCGTCATCACATTGTTATGTCCCGCCATGAAAGGTGATCCAGCATATAGTGTTACCCTTATCTTCGTCCGTCCGTCCGTCCGTCCGTCCGGTCAAACGGCCGCTTACGAAAAGTTCGTTTCTCGGACACCAGAAGGCAAGCCGTAGAGCTTTCAAACTTTTTACGTAATTATGTTTACATCTATAGGACACCGACGTAGGTAGGTCATCATAAATGACATAGACCTACTTTTCGCACTTCGTTATTTAAATTAAAGTTTAACATTCAAGTTTTGGTAAAATCCATTTCTCAGACACGAGAGGCCGTATATCTGTCAAAACATCTACACGACAGCAGTATGTAGCATTTAATAACAAAAGTCACATACTGCCCTTTAATAATTTACATTAACGTTTTACATATTAATACATACTTTTTTTTAAATATATTTCTTAGATATCAAACGTCACACATCTTTCAAACTTGATACACACTGACATATATAATGACAACAGTATGTTCCTAACCGAAGTAGGTCAATTTGTATGACATTGATTGACCTAATTTTCGTCCTGTTAATTTAATCGATTTCTCACCCACTATAGCGTCTCCGTGGCCGAATAGTTAAGACGTTGCGTTGTAAACCTTAACCTCTCACCGCTGCGGGTTCGAATCCCACTGGGAGCTCAACTTGTAAGTGAGGAAGTGTCTATTCGTACGGATGGCGGGATGTGTACAGTACTGGTACACAAAACATCGACCGTCATAAATTAAATTGGGCTTTACTATTACGTGATCTTTTGTGTAATATGGGTTTCCATGATGTATGGTTAGCACAAAGTGTAGGAAACGTTGAACTATTTTTGCTTGTTGTCAAACAAAGACTTCATGATAATTTTATACAAAACTGGCATAATAGATTGCAAGAATCAAGCAGAGCTTTATTTTATAATTGTATAGAGAATTTTAGATTTCAACCCTACCTAAATATGTGTAATATATCGAAATTTAGGCAAGCTTTAACTAAACTTCGCGTTTCATCACACAGACTTGAGATAGAAGCTGGACGATGGAGCAAACCAAATAGAACACCGGTTAATGATAGGAAATGTAAATTGTGCCAGTCTTTAGAAGATGAATACCATTTTGTTTTAATATGTCCCTTATATACAGACATAAGAAAACACTATATTAAAACGTATTATTTCATGCGTCCAAATATGCAAAAGTTCATTTCTTTGATTAATTCTACATGTAAAAAGCAAATAAGAAATCTAGCTATTTTTATTTATAAGGCTTTTAATAAAAGAAATGAGTACCTTTTTCCAAATAGGTAATACGAATTGATGTTGTAATGATATACATTTACTGTTTATGTATGCATTTTGTTGTATAGCAACAGTATTTCACTCAAAATTGTATCACCTTCTCCACTAGATACACATACACGTAATTGTGTAAAATTGCTAAGTATACTATGCATTTGTACTTTTTTGTTACATTGTCTGTCATGTTATTTTCATGTCTGTATTTGTACCACAAGGGCCTTAGTGCCTATTGGATTTTGAAATAAACTATAATAATATATATAACCTTACATGTGTTGAGTAAAACACCATACAAACAAACACACAAACACACAAACAAACAAACAAACAAACAAACCAAACAAACAAACAAACAAACAAACAAACAAACAAACAAACAAACAAACCAAACAAACCAAACAAACAAACAAACACACAGTTTTCAAACTTCATTCAGACTAACATCAACATGACAACACTATATTCCTGCTTAAAAAAGGTTTAATAGTGAGAATGACCTTGAAATCCTTTATTGAACATTTTGTTTAACGATTTTGTTTTACGTGAATGAAAGCACTTTAGCGGGGCATCCGTGTCTAATATTTGAGGGTCATGGAAATATTTGTGAACGAATGTTCAGTTCTTTAGCTCAAGTCTAAGAATAGTTTGAAGAATGTTTGGTGAATTTCAGGCCAGATTAACGTTATCATCCCCTACAGAGGCTCATAAAGTGAAGTGCATTGCCTTAGGCCACACTGAAGAAGTAACTCAGTGGTGTGAGTGAGACTCAAACCCGTGATCCCCGCATTCCGTATCGATCGTTCTATCACTGGACCACCGCGGCCCCCTAACTACGCTGACATAACTCGCCCTCATGATATGCATTACTGTTGATAAAACCAGTGTCATTCGTTTGGGTTCGAAATTGAAGTAACAGCAACCTTGTCGAATGATATTCCATTCGTCTATGTATAAGTAATACGTCCTGACTAGTAATACAAATAAAAAAGATTAATCTTTTGAGCCAAATAAGTCCCATCTTCTCGCAACTAAATAAATTGCCCTCAGTTAGTAAGTTGGGGGTATTTTTCCTCAACAGATGGAGTGATTAGTAAACGATTGAGTGGGGACGATGTTCTCTTGTTCATTGAAAATATGACCCAATGTTCCCTTGTTCCCCAAAAACAGTTTGCTTTGTTCCCCAAGAATATGTTTTCAATGTTCCCTTTTACCACAAACATATTACCAATAGCAGACAATGTTCTCTTGTCCCCCAAAACTAAATGGCCATGTTCCCTTGTTACCCAAAAACACTGGGAGATCATTATTATGTTACACAAACTAAAGGGCTGTGGCTTCATTTATGATGTGTCTGTGATAGTGTGACGTTAATAGTTCGTGGTAGTATTATGGTAATAGTTTGTGGTAGTATTATGGTAATAGTTCGCGATAATGTTGTGATCATAATTCGCGACAGTGTTATGGTAAATATATCGCGATAGTGTTATGGTAATATATCGCGATAGTATTATGGTAAATATATCGCGATAGTGTTATGGTAATATATTGCGATAGTGTTATGGCAAATATATCGCGATAGTGTTATGGTAATATATCGTGACAGTGTTATGGTAATTTTTCGCGATAGTGTTATGGCAATAGTTCGTTTATGTGATCTATACCGAGTTGCAAAAGAAAGTGTACACAGCTCAGTTGCGAAAGAAAGTGTGCACTGATTGTTTTTTTTTTAGAATTAATTATATAAATTCCAAAGTTAGTATGTCAATAGCACTTTGTCATTTGTTTTTCAATAGGTCGAATCATTAAGGGACTGTCGCTTGATAAAGAGGATAGTGGTGTAACGTAAAAATTTCAAAGAGAACACTTTCTGTTGCAACTGAGTCCCAGCCCTATTCGAGTGGTGCCGAAAATACAACATAGACATTTGTAATATGCATAGTGTGGTGGGGCACGATAGTGTTTGAAGGTTCGAGCCTTACCAGCGCCACTGACATTCTGTGCGGAGGTAATGGGTAATTTAAAGGGACACATGGCAATCTTGAGTTTTTTTCAAACATTAAAAGTGTGTGTGTATTTCTAAGGATTATAGTCCCTCCACCTACGACAGGCGTCCTACCTGACGATTATAGGCACAATGTCTGGACTTTTATCTGTGTGTTGTTGTGTGATGTGATGATATGTCTACTTGAAGCAGCGAACTCAATGGTTTCTTTATAGTGCTGCCACACTGGAATACCACGCCGTAGTAGACATGATACCCCCACCCGCCAGTCACATTATTCTGACACTGGTCAATCAGTCGCAGCACTACCCATTATTTGCTCGTCAGGCAAGGGTTACAAGTGACTACTCCATTTTTAAAGTCTTTGGTATGACGCGGTCAGGGGACTCGAACCCACGACCTCCCGAATGCAAGGCAAACGCTATGACCACTATACCACAATGCTTCGGTGTAAAACATTAAAATCTGCTACTCGATTTAGTTATCCTGCGTCATTTTGACTTTAAAACGGCTTGCATATAATTAAATAAAAAACTGAGTTTTAATTTTTTTTCAACTTTTTGCCAAATGTTTAAGTATAATATTGGTGCAATATTATAAAAAGTAAGTAAAATGCAAACATAATTTGCTTTGAACTGTTCTAACAATTAATATTAATGATTGAACAAATACAAGTTAAGAGAAAAACTAACGGGACGCCGTGAGTTTTTAAAAAATCAAGATTGCCGTGTGTCCCTTTAAGACACTTAATTCCGTATACATGTTTGTCGGATGGTGACGTACACCGGACGGTCCCGTGTATCGGAGTTAACGAATCACAGGGCTCTATTCGATATTAAGAGTAGGATACGGTTCCCTTAATTAATTATTTCTATCTGTCCTGAATCTCTTTCCGAGAAAATGTGTTGATGAGTAAGTAGTTAAAACAGGATTTTTAAATTCACTTCCTTACATTATAAAAACTCAACTACATTTTAACTATCCATGAGGTGGGGCGTGGGTTGGTTGGGTAGGTAGTTGGGGGACCTTGGTTTCTTGGTATAGGGGTTTAATTGGCCTCGTACACTTTTAACTAAATGCCCTATTGGAAAATGCTGCGCGCCTCATGCGTAGAAAGCAGGATAAATGAGACATACACTTATATTAAATCAATAAGCCGAAACAGATCTTCCGCGCATCTAAAACACTTGACACCACAAATAATTTAAGGTGTTATTGAAACGTAGAAAAGTACAGAGACATTTGCTGAACAAATGAGAGCTCAAGGCCGAGTTAAATCTACTAGTATTGGTGTATCATATGCGCAAGTCTGTAAGCTTGTAATTCTTTTACCATGCTCATTCAAGGTCTTTATCATGACACCGCGTATGCAAACGTGGAAACTTGGCTCCATCGCAAATGGAGTGTCTACTATAGGATTTGCAGCAACTCTGCAGTTCTGCAGGTAAGACGGTTCTAGGCCCATTCTCCATATTTTATCTTGATGTAAATGGAGGATACGCGTGGCACGTTCATTCCTGTTAGGCGCCATATAACCTTTGTTGGTGCGCCTTAAAACCCAATTCAATTCAATTCTTGCTTTTAGCTCATTTGCCACTTAAGTTGTAATGCTAAAACAATGAGTTGCATCGTCTACAGTATAATACTAATCTACTGTACCACATTACTTGCCACATCGACCTACTGTTTTATGTTTCATTGACTATTATTGTGCTTTTAGCTTATGCAATTTTATTTCTACAATTTTATTTCTACAACACCCCCGTGTGGTTCTCGGGGGCCCCGTTTGGTCACGGGGCAAAGTATAGGGCCACTGCAGATCCCTTTGGAGGGATAGGCAGAGGGGTAGAATCCCCCCCAAATTCATGTTCATTTTATCATTTTTTGTTCATGTTCATTAAAGGTCTTCATCATGATCCCTGCATTGTTTCAGGTGCTATCTCGCTCGCATCAAAAGAGCAGTGGTAGAAAAACAATAACGTGACTCCAGCGTAAATGGAGTTTCTACGATAGAATTTGCAGCAACTCTGCAGTTCAGGGTGAGAAGGTTCTAGGCCCATTTTCCATATTTTATCTCGATGTACATGGAAGATGAGCCTGGCATGTTCATGCCTTTTAGGCGCCATATAACCTTTTCATGTGTTGGTGCGCCTTGAAACCCCAATTCAATTCAATTCAATTTCTACAACAACACAACGGCATATAGTTCAGGACACTATAAGATACAGCCTTCAAACGTCCTGCATAGAAACACGTTGATGAATACTACATAGCAACATAGCAATACCAAAAGTAGCTAACCATCATTAATCTTGACCTATTTTATTACTTATTCTCATTAACCGTTATCTCAGTTTCTAACAAACTATTAAGTCAGTGTCTTCAAACCTCCTGCTTCGGCTGTAGATGACTCAATCTTCCAACTGCAACGGTTTGATGATAGACACTTACCAGTCTCAAACATAAGGTAGCAAGCATAGCCTTGACCAAATGTGGATGTATTCCGGCCTATAAGTGTGGTAAGCTCAATTCCTAAGGCACAATTTGGCTTAATGCCTGAAACACTTTTAGATATTATATTCAAACTTTAATTTAAAATCACTATGCTGGTTAAAACATATAATGACTGACCTTGACCTACTTTGTGAATTGTTTATGATCAACAGCAGTTTCTAGATATACATTCTTCTATCATCCTACCACAAGTAGGTAGATGGTTGAGGTTGACCTAACTGATGGACTTAACTCTTCAAACAATATTACACACCATGGCAAAATCAAAAGTATGTTTCTTTGCCCGGTCCATCATCGTAGAAGAAGAAAAGTAAACAATTTTTCTGCCTACCTACCCATCTGAATATCTAAGCTCGGGTTTGAGAAAACTAAGATATGTTTAAGTGTGGCCCCCATATTAGTGTTTCTCTACTAATTGGAATTTAATACGAGTATAACCTTTTCTGTAACCCAATCCAGACGGGCGTCTCCATCCGCCTGCGGAGCTCGTTTTTTGCCACTATACAGTTAAATGTTCCACTTGATTAATCATGAACTATGGTATTTGTATCTGATTAAGCTATTTGATGTTCGAGCGACTATGTTTTAACATTCTTTTGTAATAAACGATGAGCATTTTAAATGTTTTTGCTGAATAAAGTAATTGAATTAAATGTTTAATTATGTATAAGAGTATAAGCCATTCGTCATAAGTGAAAAAAATATACTCACGGTCAATGAAAACGCGCCATAAAACCAATCCTTTAAAAAGTTTGAATTTTAGGGATTTTGTACAAAATATGATATAATCCATTGAACGTTTAGACATTTAAAAATTGTTCACGTGCATATCTGGATTTAGTGCATTTAACTTGAAGCTTGAAATGTGAAGCTTTTGTAAATGACAATGTAAATAACTGCGTGAATGCTTATCGTAAAAGCCTACCAATAAACATGTAAGACAAGTAAGGCATCATATCCAGTACTTAAAAAACAGAAGATTTTGCTTTAGCAGTTTTATTCCCATTGCTTTGCGAATAATACAACCCGACACGGGAGTTGGTAAAACACATCTTGATTAAACTAATCACATGCGTTGTCATCACTTTATAACAAGATGCGCGTTTTTCTAAAACACAGACTGACCCATGTCATTTGTCATTGGTCTGCTATATAAAGACAGTGGGTAGGCTGTAAAAAGTCTCCATGTGCTACGAATCAGTGGTGTTATTTTTACTGGTTCTTTGGGAACATTGAACACAATATATGTGTCTTTGAAGTAGAGTATCGCTTAAGCCGGTCCTAGTGGGCGTGAGCGTTGTTGCTTCTTACATTACCTCTCATGAACAGACTCAATAAAAAAGAGACTGCCACTTTATTATCGTGGTTGTGTTTGTTGCTTCCAAAGGATCTCCCTTATCAGTATTCATTCTAACAACCGTGTTGACATTATAGAACTGATCAATCGCTCTGTCACTGTTATATCACTGCTATGTCATGCTCTGTCACTGCTATATCATGACAGAGATTTGTTGCCGTGGTAATACAGTCTAAAAAGGTGATCCCTTGGAAGCAGCAAACACAAAAAGAGAAACGTGTAATAGACTCGGTTGTATTGAGTCTGTATATGAGAAGTAACACCTACACCTCTCACGTTCCCTGGCACCGGCATAAGCGGTTTTCTTCGTTAAAGCCATGCATAGCTTGAACACTGATCCCAATCGTGTTGTCGCTGCTATAACAAGACACGGGGTTTGCTAATAATTTGTTTGTTGTATGTCACCCATAAAACAGATTAACCGCTTTGCCAATGTAACAGGACAACATGGGGGTTTGCTAATAAACATGTTGCCTTGGTAAATCTGAACAAATATTAGCGATACAAGTTTCAGTTCGATCAGTAGTTATATACATATATTACTTTGGTATTTATGTGTTACTTCCTATTAAATAGTTTTCCTCATATTTTTTTTTAATAATTCTGTCACACGTAATTGGCGAGACTTGCTGAACGTGGCCTTCCAGCAATACATTTTACATTCTGTTTCTTCATCTCCATGTTAGATACAAAACCTCTTGTCCTGCTATGACACAATTCACAAGGTTTTTTGACTCGGCATCACGGTAAAATGCAGCGCTCTTGTGTATCGTGTTCCAATCAAGTATGATGTTATAAAACAAATGGCGGATCTGTTGTTAAACCGAATAATACCACAAAAATGTAAAACTTTAAGAACGCAACCAACCAAGAATACGCATTCAAAAAAGAAACAATTACGTGATAAAAAGTAATTAGGAGTAAAGTAAGGGACACCAACAATCTCATTAAAATCAGACCCTTTATCAGGCTACGATACTCTACACTACTATAGCAGCGGAGAGTTTCAAAGCATAATTAGGATATATTTTTATTGAGATTGGGACACCAAAGACCCAGGAACAGTCAAGGTCAGAAAAACCGCTTGGTGTTTAAACCAGGGTTTAGGGTGCTCCAAACCTCACTCTTACCCTAGTGTCATTCAAAATAAACGTGCACACAATGAATCCCCACCAGGCTATATCCTGTAACAGACTAAGCAGCATTGATATTCAATATATAAAGTAAAACACAGAGATGATCTTGTATATATGCATATAAAGGGCACGGCAAGGCAATAGTTAAGACGAAACATTTAACCATTTAATGACATTGTCTTTGTGGCGGATGTGTGTATGTATGTGCGTATGTGGAGGAGGGGGCGGGGAATTGGAGGGGGTTGTCGCGGGGGGATGGTTGGTGGAGGTGGCATATAGCCTAAAATATTGAAGAAATAGGAGTGCGGTTTGCCCTTATATTAGATAACTATGCCTGTGCAATTAATATGTTCCTGGTAGGTTGTTATATAAAAACAGAAAGCGTACCTTCATTTACATAATTGTGTATCTCAAGGTGTATTTAAGAAATGACAGGACGTTTCTTATAATGTGAAACTTAATCTGAAAAGCACACCAGTACTGCTACTTATATAAGTTCATGTTATATACATCCTGTAATAAAACACCGAATGTAAGCTTATACATATAAATATAGCCTTTGAAACCGTCTCGTCTGTCACCGCTGCGGGTTGGAACCCCACTGGGAGCTTGACTTGTGAGAAAGTATCGATTCTAACTGATGGAGGGACGTATACAGTACTGGTCACACCAAGGTCTGACTCCATCACGAACAAATCGACATTTATCTCTGGTCTAAATTAAATGGGATGAAAAAGAAGTAAAACACTGTTCAACCAATCAACTACTGAACACATAGTAAAGTTCGTTATTTCTAATTAAACATTCCTGCTTAAGTAATAGATAGAGTCTGGTCTCAGCGAGTTGGCTTATTTAAACACCGAGATGGGCGTAGCGAGTTGGCTTATTTAAACACCGAGATGGGCGTATCTTTTTTGCAGCATGGTGTACTTAGTAACACTGTGACGTCATAGTGACCGTACTCTAAATTCCAATATCCGGTAGTTGTAGTACGGCATAGCCACGCCCCTTTAGTTACCCTAAATTAAACGATTTAATGCTCTGCATTCATCAAAGGAAATGTCACCGACCATGCTACAAAACACATTAATGAGAGGTTTGATAATTGTGATCGTGAACATGTCTGCTGAGTTAAAAAAGCATACATTAACAATTCTGACCACAAATGAGCGGACAGAAAGTCTCCTGTGACGGCCACTATATATAGTATTTTTTAGAGAAGTTGTTACATTTGGTACTCAACATTTTCTTAGTACTCTTAATATACCTAAATTTAGAATCGCTATGACGAGACTTATTGTTTCTTCTCATAATTTGTGTATAGAATCTGGCAGATGGCAAAGACCGAGAATGCAGGTCGAAAACAGATTATGTACTGTTTGTCAAAAAATAGAGGACGAATATCATTTTTTATTAGAATGCTTACTGTATAATGATTTGCGTAAAACGTATATAAACCGCTTCTACTGGACAAGACCAAGCATGTATAAATTAAAATTACTGTTCGAAACTCAAAATCAAAATGTAAAAAAGAAATTAAGTGTTTACATCTTCAAAGCATTTGAACTCAGAAAAATACAACATTCATAGTATCATTTGTAGAATAATCTCAGATTGTTACATGTCTGTATACACAGTTAAAACGTTTTACCTTTTACTTTTGTACACTGATCATAATGTTGTTTTTTGTGTGATTTTGTTTTGTTTTTGTAGAACTTTAGAAATCAAATAAATAGTAGAGAGCATTGTGGTATTTACAAACAAAAACGGCTATCACCTATCGTTGATTATACTGTAATATAAACTATATATGATAGTATAGATAGTAGAATATCAATACAGATTATCTTCATAGTGGCAATATAATTTGAAAGGCTGTTTCTCACCTTCTCCGTTTATTTCTTCTCCGCTTATTGTCTGTCATAAATTGTGTATATAGCATATATTCATATTACTAAAAATGCTGTTTGTTATCTTGCTATGTCAATTGCTTGTATGAATGTAAACTATGTCTCACGGGCCTCTGGCCTATTGATTGATGAATAAAGTCTTCTTCTATATAGTTTGAGTTTGACGCGTAGATACCAAAATCGACTTCACGCGAGGTTTTGAGCTTACTTTTATACAACTTTTAATGCGTATTAACCAATGTATGGGATACGCGCTGTGATATACGTATATATATGCAGTCGGTATGCATGCGAGACAGATATCGGTTTCTTTTCAATTGAATTATGGCAAAATGTATGTCAAAAAACGTCAACAATCAGATGGATTTTTTAGATGGAAATCAAGAAAATTGGTTTATTTCCCTGCTATTCTTTATCCCTTTTAAGCTAAGATACCTCTTTCTAAAACTGTCATGTTAAACAAAGTAAAATTTTGAGGAACTGTCCCGGAAACTCAGTTCTAGTTATGATGTGATAATATTAATGAAACTCTTATTTGTAGTTGAACGTGTAAATATATTGAGCTGAATGGCATTAGATGTCGGTAGCACAGTTTCTAAAGTGCCATAGAGCTTTGTGTTTGTGAGTTTGTGAGCGCTGGATTTCGACTTATTAAAGAAAGATTGCGTGATGGTCGGATGAAGATAATAAAACATATTATATCCATTCTGCACATATTTAACAGATGAATTCAGTCATATGATAATAATAATAATAATAATAATAATAATAATAATAATAATAATAAATCTTCAGAAATCATCAAGACTTCGTTATTGTTGTCCAGTCGTTTGGTATGTTGAACTCCAGACGAGCTCTTTTATGTTTTGGAGCAATGGTCACAAGTATGATTCTCTGCTCAAACATGTTTACGTATCCACACCGTCGAAGTAGCATGGACAGCGATGGTAAAACAACAACACGATTTATAACACTTTTTTTAAATAATGAGACTTTTGATATACTAAATGTGGAACGATTTAATTCAATTCGCCATATTTACTAAATGTGCATGACCATTATGAATCGCCAAACTTTCGATTTAAATAAAAGTTTGCGATTTAGATAAATAGACGTTCGATACACTAAATGCACAAAGAATACGAGTCCCCGTGCTCTGATGTGCATTGTCAAGTTTAAGCCCCACGCATACATATGGCTAAGGGGCGTCCGTGGCCGAGTGGTTAACGTCTCTGACTTGAAATCACTTGCCCCTCACCGCTGTAGGTTCGATCCCTCAGGGGCCTAGGAATCTTTATGTGAGGAAGCTATCCAGCTGGCTTGCGGAACGTCGGTGGTTCTACCCAGGTGCCCGCCCGTGCACGAAAATTGCCCGGAGGGGCACCTGGGGTCTTCCTCCACCAATGGAAGCTGGAAAGTCGCCATATGACCTTAGCTGTTGGTGCGACTATAAAATCCAATTCAATCAATACATATGGCTACGTATATTTTGTAAATATGGTCCTATTAAAGGAACATTAGCTGTAACTTTAGCACAATAATTGCGTTGACAAATATTACACAGCTACCAGTATTGAATATTTACAAATTAGAAACAAAAGTATCGCTGTATGGGGTTGAACGTAGCCCACACTAAATTACACTCGCGAGTAATAACAGACGAGCGACTGAGCTACACGGTAACTTTACTTGATGACGACATATTTTGATGAAAACCTAATGCGCTATAGGATGTCACGTCAGCAACATAAATGTAAATATTGCGGTCCCAGCTATGTTTACAAACAATAACTAACACCATTATTTTTAATTGACGAATGTATTACTACAGACTTATTTGGACTAGGCTCTTGTTTTATGCTTACATTCATTGAACAAAAACCAGACAGTTATTTGCTTACTTAATATATGGTTTACTT
The DNA here is from genome assembly GCA_037043455.1 of Cyrtodaria siliqua. Classification (NCBI taxonomy): domain Eukaryota; kingdom Metazoa; phylum Mollusca; class Bivalvia; order Adapedonta; family Hiatellidae; genus Cyrtodaria; species Cyrtodaria siliqua. The sequence continues at coordinate 84,135 of JAWPHD010009242.1, forward strand.
ATGTAGTGTCCTTTAAAGTGATGTGATGCGGATTTAGTTAATTCGTTACACATGCAGTATATAGAACGTCGATTTATTTCAATTATGTCAATTAAGTCAAATGTAGCATATCCATGTTAAAGTAGTCAGCCCGCCAGCAACAGTAGTTAGCCTTGCTCGCCAGCAACAGTAGTTAGCCCGCCAGCAACAGTCAACCTTTATAACATATGAACACCGTTTCGTAACCTACTGACGTCAAGATATATGTATATAATTTACTCAATTTGAAAATCCAAACTCTATAGCCACAAAATTAAACGCTTTAAACAGACAGGCCAAACCCCAAAACTGAAGCGTCGATTTAAGGGTTACCAATGTACTCATTTAATTCATTTTATGCATATTCGTTCGCGGGTATTTTAAAAACCGTTGAATATATAAACCTATACTTTTAATCGGCACATATACGCTATCATATGACCTGAACATCTGGCTAGAGTTTTGACAGCCGGTTTTGTAGTGCAGTTTGCCGTCATTTGAATGGTTAGTTTCTTTAAATAGTGGGAAAAGCATGTGTTGGAGCTAAATAGTTTTTTCACCAACGGCGCCCCATCGTGTTTGCCTCTCTTGTTGGGATCATTCTCGCTTAATTAGGACATTTAAAGTACTTAGTAAAATGGCCAAATCATGTTCATGATCCTCGTTCTAATGCAGTTGAACAGTTGTTTGTAATACGATGTGTGTCACATGAATGATAGCATAGTTATAATGATGGCAAAGGTTAATGCATGTGATCCTTGATGTCTATACTCGCGACATTCACCTTTATGATAGCTAGGGGCATGAGGTTTGGTTTAAACATTAATTTAAAGATGAATATATGCTGTAATATGATCTGAATTACAATAATGATAGTCAAATATGATTATAGTATTTGATCAGTGACCTTGACCTTTGACTTAGGGAATGGCTTTGGTCGAGAAATCAGCCCTATAGAGCATTAATTGTGACAATGTGTCCCTTTAACCCAGTGTGTTAAAGTTTAAAGTTTTTAATGCGTGCATTGTGGGGGTCAACCCAAAAAGTGGGAAGAATGTGAAAATGATAACCTGATAGTGTATTTAGATTATAGTGGATTCACGTAGGCCTACTTACGGACGGACGGACTCACGAAGGGACAAAGTGATCAATATATGCCTCCCGACCCTTCCCGATAGTGTACATAAAACAATTCTCACTCCGTTAACTGTATATACCATTAGCGACATCCAGCCCATCTAGCGCTCGTCGTACCGACATCAAGGATAGTGGAGATATCTATGACCAGTTATGTTTTCTAAGCAGCTATATTTTTCGTTTAGCCATGTTTATCAATGAAACAATGATAAGTGAATATCTGCTGAATAGAAATAAATCATTTAAAACTATATTTCATGTTAAGTTTGACATATATATAGTTATCACATAACATGGCGTCTGGGAGTGCAGCAAAGCCATGACTTATTTCTCGTAATACACTAGTGTATTTTTTTCATGGTATATCATACCGTTCAGACGCCTTAATTATTTATCATTTTTTGAAATCTTACTTCATAAAATGAACGTTAGTAACGTTAAATTTGTTTTAGGGTGTCGCATTATTTGTAAGGCGAACGCATTTACAACCGCTTAACGTAGCGACGTCGTGTAAACAACAAAACGACCTCATGATTTGCCTTACAGGTTGCGTACAGCTAAATATAGCCTGGCTGAAGCCCCGCCTTTTGTTGTGTACGATTCAGTACAGAAGTGAAAGTTCACAGAGTTCACAGAGGTCAGCAGATATAACTTTGAAATATTCAATATGCATTTTCAGGAAGGATAAACTATAGGTAAAATAATCCCCATCAGCTAGGATCATTAAATTAAATAAAAACATATTTTTTAATGTTTTTGAAAATTTAACATCCATTGAAATTGCATGTCAATATTCAGTGCGGATTCAATAGTGTTTGTAAACACAGACATGTGCAGAGAGTTTGAGCAGAAAAAATTGTCTTTTTCACACTTTCAAAGGCTTTGTGATGGAAATATCTATGAAATAAGGTAATTTAAAGAAAATCTGGTGTATAATTCTTGAGATATTAGCTGACAGGTGCAACAGGAGGTCTATGGGAAAGTATTTAGTTTTCTGCAACCTATAGGCTAGATTCTGCATATGGTAAAAGTGAAAGTAGACATACTTTTTTTCTAACACAATGATTTGAAAGTGTGAGAAATGTTAAATTATGGTGTATTTTGACTTATCTTATAACTCTTTTCATGTTTTTTAAATATTTCCAAGTTTTATGATGCAAAATAGTTATTTTAAATTATTTTATTAAAGGTTGTGGACACAAAATTAGCCATACCTGACACCTGGTATACAAAATTGGCCTGTAATGCACATGTTTGACACAGTTAAAGATATATCTAGTAAGTTTTATTCATTTCTGAGGGCTTTGCATACGTTGTTTGGCAAAAATGTCAGTAAGCGACAATCTACATCTTTCCGAAAAGATGTCGAAAAGCCGCTTATGTCTGTTTTGAAAAATATTTTGAGGTAAACGCTGACTTTGAGTTCATCGCTTCTATACGGTTAGTGTCGATATGCAAATATTTTATGCGGTTTAATACATTTTACAAATTAAATTATTTAGTTAGCCAAAAATATGACCTTTTCTATGCATTTTAAAAGTTTTTATTTACCCCACCCCCCGTCATTTTAATGAATGTTCATGGATCTGTACTTTAAACAGTGCTTATTGGTTGCATGGTTGCATGAAAATGACCTTTAAATATGCTACAAACAATATCTAATAAAACAAATACAATAAATAGTACAGTAACAGTCAATCTTGTGTAATGAGCATATTGTAAAACATGGCATGGCCCTAAAAATGGAGTTGGGGAGGATAGTCTCAGAATTATTTTTTGTCATTTTTAAACTGAAAGGTTGCATTTTCTTGATGGTTTCACATATAGAAACTGCTGAATAATGTTAATTAATTCATTTGAAGGCAGATTTTGAATATATACAAAAACTGTGGCATTTTTATGGTAAAATCTGCTATTTTGACCCCTGAAAATCACAAATATCATTTTTGAGTAGATATTATTTTCAAGATAGCTTCAACTGGTTAAACATCACATGTTGTTGATGAAATCAATTTTAAATCACTTTATTTGAAGCAAAAAATTGGAACGGTTGTCGAGATATGGCATTTTGAAGATTCTGGAATTACGCGTAAAAACTGAAGGAATTTTGCCTTAGCCGAAGCTATTTTAAGCCCTCATATTTTGTCGAAAAGGATTTTTTTCTAAAAAAGAATGGTTTAATTGTTCTCAGATTAAATGTATCAAAACATTTAGCCAGAAAAAATACCTTCTGTCAGGTCTGAATGTCTCTCTATAGGTTGCGTACAGCTAAATATAGCCTGGCTGAAGCCCCGCCTTTTGTTGTGTACGATTCAGTACAGAAGTGAAAGTTCACAGAGTTCACAGAGGTCAGCAGATATAACTTTGAAATATTCAATATGCATTTTCAGGAAGGATAAACTATAGGTAAAATAATCCCCATCAGCTAGGATCATTAAATTAAATAAAAACATATTTTTTAATGTTTTTGAAAATTTAACATCCATTGAAATTGCATGTCAATATTCAGTGCGGATTCAATAGTGTTTGTAAACACAGACATGTGCAGAGAGTTTGAGCAGAAAAAATTGTCTTTTTCACACTTTCAAAGGCTTTGTGATGGAAATATCTATGAAATAAGGTAATTTAAAGAAAATCTGGTGTATAATTCTTGAGATATTAGCTGACAGGTGCAACAGGAGGTCTATGGGAAAGTATTTAGTTTTCTGCAACCTATAGGCTAGATTCTGCATATGGTAAAAGTGAAAGTAGACATACTTTTTTTCTAACACAATGATTTGAAAGTGTGAGAAATGTTAAATTATGGTGTATTTTGACTTATCTTATAACTCTTTTCATGTTTTTTAAATATTTCCAAGTTTTATGATGCAAAATAGTTATTTTAAATTATTTTATTAAAGGTTGTGGACACAAAATTAGCCATACCTGACACCTGGTATACAAAATTGGCCTGTAATGCACATGTTTGACACAGTTAAAGATATATCTAGTAAGTTTTATTCATTTCTGAGGGCTTTGCATACGTTGTTTGGCAAAAATGTCAGTAAGCGACAATCTACATCTTTCCGAAAAGATGTCGAAAAGCCGCTTATGTCTGTTTTGAAAAATATTTTGAGGTAAACGCTGACTTTGAGTTCATCGCTTCTATACGGTTAGTGTCGATATGCAAATATTTTATGCGGTTTAATACATTTTACAAATTAAATTATTTAGTTAGCCAAAAATATGACCTTTTCTATGCATTTTAAAAGTTTTTATTTACCCCACCCCCCGTCATTTTAATGAATGTTCATGGATCTGTACTTTAAACAGTGCTTATTGGTTGCATGGTTGCATGAAAATGACCTTTAAATATGCTACAAACAATATCTAATAAAACAAATACAATAAATAGTACAGTAACAGTCAATCTTGTGTAATGAGCATATTGTAAAACATGGCATGGCCCTAAAAATGGAGTTGGGGAGGATAGTCTCAGAATTATTTTTTGTCATTTTTAAACTGAAAGGTTGCATTTTCTTGATGGTTTCACATATAGAAACTGCTGAATAATGTTAATTAATTCATTTGAAGGCAGATTTTGAATATATACAAAAACTGTGGCATTTTTATGGTAAAATCTGCTATTTTGACCCCTGAAAATCACAAATATCATTTTTGAGTAGATATTATTTTCAAGATAGCTTCAACTGGTTAAACATCACATGTTGTTGATGAAATCAATTTTAAATCACTTTATTTGAAGCAAAAAATTGGAACGGTTGTCGAGATATGGCATTTTGAAGATTCTGGAATTACGCGTAAAAACTGAAGGAATTTTGCCTTAGCCGAAGCTATTTTAAGCCCTCATATTTTGTCGAAAAGGATTTTTTTCTAAAAAAGAATGGTTTAATTGTTCTCAGATTAAATGTATCAAAACATTTAGCCAGAAAAAATACCTTCTGTCAGGTCTGAATGTCTCTCTATAGGTTGCGTACAGCTAAATATAGCCTGGCTGAAGCCCCGCCTTTTGTTGTGTACGATTCAGTACAGAAGTGAAAGTTCACAGAGTTCACAGAGGTCAGCAGATATAACTTTGAAATATTCAATATGCATTTTCAGGAAGGATAAACTATAGGTAAAATAATCCCCATCAGCTAGGATCATTAAATTAAATAAAAACATATTTTTTAATGTTTTTGAAAATTTAACATCCATTGAAATTGCATGTCAATATTCAGTGCGGATTCAATAGTGTTTGTAAACACAGACATGTGCAGAGAGTTTGAGCAGAAAAAATTGTCTTTTTCACACTTTCAAAGGCTTTGTGATGGAAATATCTATGAAATAAGGTAATTTAAAGAAAATCTGGTGTATAATTCTTGAGATATTAGCTGACAGGTGCAACAGGAGGTCTATGGGAAAGTATTTAGTTTTCTGCAACCTATAGGCTAGATTCTGCATATGGTAAAAGTGAAAGTAGACATACTTTTTTTCTAACACAATGATTTGAAAGTGTGAGAAATGTTAAATTATGGTGTATTTTGACTTATCTTATAACTCTTTTCATGTTTTTTAAATATTTCCAAGTTTTATGATGCAAAATAGTTATTTTAAATTATTTTATTAAAGGTTGTGGACACAAAATTAGCCATACCTGACACCTGGTATACAAAATTGGCCTGTAATGCACATGTTTGACACAGTTAAAGATATATCTAGTAAGTTTTATTCATTTCTGAGGGCTTTGCATACGTTGTTTGGCAAAAATGTCAGTAAGCGACAATCTACATCTTTCCGAAAAGATGTCGAAAAGCCGCTTATGTCTGTTTTGAAAAATATTTTGAGGTAAACGCTGACTTTGAGTTCATCGCTTCTATACGGTTAGTGTCGATATGCAAATATTTTATGCGGTTTAATACATTTTACAAATTAAATTATTTAGTTAGCCAAAAATATGACCTTTTCTATGCATTTTAAAAGTTTTTATTTACCCCACCCCCCGTCATTTTAATGAATGTTCATGGATCTGTACTTTAAACAGTGCTTATTGGTTGCATGGTTGCATGAAAATGACCTTTAAATATGCTACAAACAATATCTAATAAAACAAATACAATAAATAGTACAGTAACAGTCAATCTTGTGTAATGAGCATATTGTAAAACATGGCATGGCCCTAAAAATGGAGTTGGGGAGGATAGTCTCAGAATTATTTTTTGTCATTTTTAAACTGAAAGGTTGCATTTTCTTGATGGTTTCACATATAGAAACTGCTGAATAATGTTAATTAATTCATTTGAAGGCAGATTTTGAATATATACAAAAACTGTGGCATTTTTATGGTAAAATCTGCTATTTTGACCCCTGAAAATCACAAATATCATTTTTGAGTAGATATTATTTTCAAGATAGCTTCAACTGGTTAAACATCACATGTTGTTGATGAAATCAATTTTAAATCACTTTATTTGAAGCAAAAAATTGGAACGGTTGTCGAGATATGGCATTTTGAAGATTCTGGAATTACGCGTAAAAACTGAAGGAATTTTGCCTTAGCCGAAGCTATTTTAAGCCCTCATATTTTGTCGAAAAGGATTTTTTTCTAAAAAAGAATGGTTTAATTGTTCTCAGATTAAATGTATCAAAACATTTAGCCAGAAAAAATACCTTCTGTCAGGTCTGAATGTCTCTCTATAGGTTGCGTACAGCTAAATATAGCCTGGCTGAAGCCCCGCCTTTTGTTGTGTACGATTCAGTACAGAAGTGAAAGTTCACAGAGTTCACAGAGGTCAGCAGATATAACTTTGAAATATTCAATATGCATTTTCAGGAAGGATAAACTATAGGTAAAATAATCCCCATCAGCTAGGATCATTAAATTAAATAAAAACATATTTTTTAATGTTTTTGAAAATTTAACATCCATTGAAATTGCATGTCAATATTCAGTGCGGATTCAATAGTGTTTGTAAACACAGACATGTGCAGAGAGTTTGAGCAGAAAAAATTGTCTTTTTCACACTTTCAAAGGCTTTGTGATGGAAATATCTATGAAATAAGGTAATTTAAAGAAAATCTGGTGTATAATTCTTGAGATATTAGCTGACAGGTGCAACAGGAGGTCTATGGGAAAGTATTTAGTTTTCTGCAACCTATAGGCTAGATTCTGCATATGGTAAAAGTGAAAGTAGACATACTTTTTTTCTAACACAATGATTTGAAAGTGTGAGAAATGTTAAATTATGGTGTATTTTGACTTATCTTATAACTCTTTTCATGTTTTTTAAATATTTCCAAGTTTTATGATGCAAAATAGTTATTTTAAATTATTTTATTAAAGGTTGTGGACACAAAATTAGCCATACCTGACACCTGGTATACAAAATTGGCCTGTAATGCACATGTTTGACACAGTTAAAGATATATCTAGTAAGTTTTATTCATTTCTGAGGGCTTTGCATACGTTGTTTGGCAAAAATGTCAGTAAGCGACAATCTACATCTTTCCGAAAAGATGTCGAAAAGCCGCTTATGTCTGTTTTGAAAAATATTTTGAGGTAAACGCTGACTTTGAGTTCATCGCTTCTATACGGTTAGTGTCGATATGCAAATATTTTATGCGGTTTAATACATTTTACAAATTAAATTATTTAGTTAGCCAAAAATATGACCTTTTCTATGCATTTTAAAAGTTTTTATTTACCCCACCCCCCGTCATTTTAATGAATGTTCATGGATCTGTACTTTAAACAGTGCTTATTGGTTGCATGGTTGCATGAAAATGACCTTTAAATATGCTACAAACAATATCTAATAAAACAAATACAATAAATAGTACAGTAACAGTCAATCTTGTGTAATGAGCATATTGTAAAACATGGCATGGCCCTAAAAATGGAGTTGGGGAGGATAGTCTCAGAATTATTTTTTGTCATTTTTAAACTGAAAGGTTGCATTTTCTTGATGGTTTCACATATAGAAACTGCTGAATAATGTTAATTAATTCATTTGAAGGCAGATTTTGAATATATACAAAAACTGTGGCATTTTTATGGTAAAATCTGCTATTTTGACCCCTGAAAATCACAAATATCATTTTTGAGTAGATATTATTTTCAAGATAGCTTCAACTGGTTAAACATCACATGTTGTTGATGAAATCAATTTTAAATCACTTTATTTGAAGCAAAAAATTGGAACGGTTGTCGAGATATGGCATTTTGAAGATTCTGGAATTACGCGTAAAAACTGAAGGAATTTTGCCTTAGCCGAAGCTATTTTAAGCCCTCATATTTTGTCGAAAAGGATTTTTTTCTAAAAAAGAATGGTTTAATTGTTCTCAGATTAAATGTATCAAAACATTTAGCCAGAAAAAATACCTTCTGTCAGGTCTGAATGTCTCTCTATAGGTTGCGTACAGCTAAATATAGCCTGGCTGAAGCCCCGCCTTTTGTTGTGTACGATTCAGTACAGAAGTGAAAGTTCACAGAGTTCACAGAGGTCAGCAGATATAACTTTGAAATATTCAATATGCATTTTCAGGAAGGATAAACTATAGGTAAAATAATCCCCATCAGCTAGGATCATTAAATTAAATAAAAACATATTTTTTAATGTTTTTGAAAATTTAACATCCATTGAAATTGCATGTCAATATTCAGTGCGGATTCAATAGTGTTTGTAAACACAGACATGTGCAGAGAGTTTGAGCAGAAAAAATTGTCTTTTTCACACTTTCAAAGGCTTTGTGATGGAAATATCTATGAAATAAGGTAATTTAAAGAAAATCTGGTGTATAATTCTTGAGATATTAGCTGACAGGTGCAACAGGAGGTCTATGGGAAAGTATTTAGTTTTCTGCAACCTATAGGCTAGATTCTGCATATGGTAAAAGTGAAAGTAGACATACTTTTTTTCTAACACAATGATTTGAAAGTGTGAGAAATGTTAAATTATGGTGTATTTTGACTTATCTTATAACTCTTTTCATGTTTTTTAAATATTTCCAAGTTTTATGATGCAAAATAGTTATTTTAAATTATTTTATTAAAGGTTGTGGACACAAAATTAGCCATACCTGACACCTGGTATACAAAATTGGCCTGTAATGCACATGTTTGACACAGTTAAAGATATATCTAGTAAGTTTTATTCATTTCTGAGGGCTTTGCATACGTTGTTTGGCAAAAATGTCAGTAAGCGACAATCTACATCTTTCCGAAAAGATGTCGAAAAGCCGCTTATGTCTGTTTTGAAAAATATTTTGAGGTAAACGCTGACTTTGAGTTCATCGCTTCTATACGGTTAGTGTCGATATGCAAATATTTTATGCGGTTTAATACATTTTACAAATTAAATTATTTAGTTAGCCAAAAATATGACCTTTTCTATGCATTTTAAAAGTTTTTATTTACCCCACCCCCCGTCATTTTAATGAATGTTCATGGATCTGTACTTTAAACAGTGCTTATTGGTTGCATGGTTGCATGAAAATGACCTTTAAATATGCTACAAACAATATCTAATAAAACAAATACAATAAATAGTACAGTAACAGTCAATCTTGTGTAATGAGCATATTGTAAAACATGGCATGGCCCTAAAAATGGAGTTGGGGAGGATAGTCTCAGAATTATTTTTTGTCATTTTTAAACTGAAAGGTTGCATTTTCTTGATGGTTTCACATATAGAAACTGCTGAATAATGTTAATTAATTCATTTGAAGGCAGATTTTGAATATATACAAAAACTGTGGCATTTTTATGGTAAAATCTGCTATTTTGACCCCTGAAAATCACAAATATCATTTTTGAGTAGATATTATTTTCAAGATAGCTTCAACTGGTTAAACATCACATGTTGTTGATGAAATCAATTTTAAATCACTTTATTTGAAGCAAAAAATTGGAACGGTTGTCGAGATATGGCATTTTGAAGATTCTGGAATTACGCGTAAAAACTGAAGGAATTTTGCCTTAGCCGAAGCTATTTTAAGCCCTCATATTTTGTCGAAAAGGATTTTTTTCTAAAAAAGAATGGTTTAATTGTTCTCAGATTAAATGTATCAAAACATTTAGCCAGAAAAAATACCTTCTGTCAGGTCTGAATGTCTCTCTATAGGTTGCGTACAGCTAAATATAGCCTGGCTGAAGCCCCGCCTTTTGTTGTGTACGATTCAGTACAGAAGTGAAAGTTCACAGAGTTCACAGAGGTCAGCAGATATAACTTTGAAATATTCAATATGCATTTTCAGGAAGGATAAACTATAGGTAAAATAATCCCCATCAGCTAGGATCATTAAATTAAATAAAAACATATTTTTTAATGTTTTTGAAAATTTAACATCCATTGAAATTGCATGTCAATATTCAGTGCGGATTCAATAGTGTTTGTAAACACAGACATGTGCAGAGAGTTTGAGCAGAAAAAATTGTCTTTTTCACACTTTCAAAGGCTTTGTGATGGAAATATCTATGAAATAAGGTAATTTAAAGAAAATCTGGTGTATAATTCTTGAGATATTAGCTGACAGGTGCAACAGGAGGTCTATGGGAAAGTATTTAGTTTTCTGCAACCTACAAATTGCCGCCGCATATAAGGAAAATTGACAACATTAAAGTGAAACTATCACGTCGTAAGTAGGTTATGTGATAAACAGAATCTTACATTTGTGACTGTGTGTTATTGATTTTAATAAACTCGTTGGATAAAAAGATAGGATACTCGGCAAGAGCCTCGTATCCTATCATTTTATTCAACTCGTTTATCAAAATCTATAATACTCAGTCACTCATGTAAGATCCTCTATATACAGATACATCTATGTATGGGCAATATAGACATACCAAATATAATTATGTCAAACTATCATCCTATTTATTAACTATGCTTGATTTGTCTAAAATCCGAACAGGTAGTGCAATACACATTACAAAGTTGCACATTCGTGTCCTATGACCTTCTGTTTCTAGTAAGAAAAAATGGTGCCAGTGACTAAAATATAGAAGTTGTGGTGGTCGTCATCGTCGGAACCCGTTTTATTGATTACGTTATTCATTGATAAATGGATTGATAACGTAATAGTTAAACGTGGGTTCCGACGTTGGATGGCCCTGTCGCAGTTTTAAACATTTAGTATACTGCAGTTCTCAATTGATCACATTTAATTTACTTGTTGTTCACACTATCTACAGTCATTCTGAGTCGCCCAGAGAGAGGGAAACTATACACAATAATCAAAGAAACGGTGTCCCATTCTTATAGTTTATAGCTGCGAGAATCATAGCTCGTATGGTGTGTACCATAGGTATGGTATGTACAATACCTATGGTAGGTACATGTGCGTTTCTGTTACAATAGTGCCAGAAGGAAGTCTTCCGTTTGTGATTCAATGTTCTGTAAAATAATATACATATTAGAGGTATTGATTTGGCATAGCCGATAGAGTGCATGTCACAGTTAATAGAGCATGTATCTCATCGATTTTAGTTAAAGATATGCAAGGCAAATCTGCAATCCCGGAAGATATGTTGCATTTAAACCAATGAATGAAAAATCGATTAGCTAGACGAGAGAAACGCTGTTTTTGTCTATTAAAGCTAGGTGCATTAGCCGTAACTTTGAGCTTATAAAACACTCAATAATTACGTTGACTAACATTATTGAATATTTACTAAACAAAAATATGTTTTGACGGAATTCAATAGCGTTACAAAAAAAGAGTAAATATTGCGTCCCGTTTATTTGTTTGAAGGTGTTTTACGTCATTTTTATCGCGACTATTCGATAATAGGGAGAGCTATCCTACTCACTTCGGCGGGCGTCCCCTGCTTCACCTTAAAGTGTTTGTGCAATAGATTTATAACTGCAAAACTGCTCAAGATATTGCATTAAAACCTGCACCTTATCCAACAATCCCCATAACTCTTCCTTGCACGTTGACAAAATTATGGCCCTTTGATTGGGATGTATTTAGTCCCAGCTTGACCTTAAAATGTTTGTGCAATATATTTATAACGTCAAAACTATTCAAGCTATTGCATTAACATTCTGTATCTTATCCGACAATCCCCATAACTCTTCCATTCATTTTGACAAAATTATGGCCCCCGAATTGGTAAAACATTTCATATTTTTACATAGAAGTATATCTTCTTCTCCGAAACACAGAGGGCTACATCTTAGACATTTTGTATGTAGCATCGTCTAGTAGTCCTCTACCAAGTTTTTCAAATGGTGACCCTGGGGTCAGAATTGGACCCGCCCCGGGGGTCACAAGAGGTGAAACATGAGGGTGTGTGTGGGGCCCCTGAGTCATAACTTAGTAACCGTTGAGATCTGGGAATGAACAGACGGATACAACCACTCAACTATCAAGAAAAAAAAGTGCGAAATGAAAATGCGTCCATTGCATTTTTTTTTTTAAAGTTTCGACTTGTCACATTTGAGCCAAGGGCTCCATACAGTATATGTATAGGTTATTAGATTTGTATTGGGATATATGCACGAGTTCTTTCGCGTATTAATATTGCGCGACTTTAGGAGCTTAGTATGTATGCGCGAAAGAACGAGTGCATATATCCCAATATACATATAATAACCTTTTTATTGCATACGCATTTTAAATTAGAACAATAAAATAGGTTGTAACATTTAATTTTCACTAAAAACATTTATTTGAAACAAATATGTAACCGTCGATGAAATCAACTTTGTTTAAATCACGTGACGTTCTTTCTTAGACATGAACAGAAATGTGCACCAACCATGAACGAGTATAAATTACAGACGCAATATGACTTAACTACACGTCAATATGAGCGAATATTGACGTTTCCTATTACATTAAAAGTAAACGGAGCTTGTAAATGCGTATGCAATAAGCATGCATATTTCAAAGAAGGTCGTATACGGTGGTAACTTTTCTATATGTACATTTTTTAAAGAAACTTAACCCGCCAAAATTACACTACAAAACCGTGTATTAAAAGTATATCCAGGTGTTTAGGTAATATAATAATGTATATTTGCCAATTAACAGTATAGGTTTATTTTTACGGGATCCTAAAACACCCGTGATTAAATATGGGTAAAATGAATTATGAGTTGGCATTTAACTCTTACGTCGACGTTCCAGTTTTGTGGGGTTGGTATGAAAAGATAAAATTTGGTTTGAATGAAATAACATAAATTCTTTAGCACAATGCTATCATAAACACTGTGTCCTTCCTATACAATCACCTAGACATGTTGTACATCAGTCACTTCCTTTGTAATTATGTCGATATAATCGTTAGTCTAAGAATAGACTTTAAATTTTAAAAAAAGTATGAACAGGTCAAATCATTTCGCACGCAACCAAGAATATGTTTAAATGCAAATTCATTTTTTCTTTCATATTTTAATATCCTCTTACAAAGAACTGCATTGTGCTCGTATACGTCTGTGCAAGTTAGTTTGAGATCCAAAGTAAAAGTGAGATAGAGTGAGAGTGATACAAATTTGATAGAAGAGTGAGTACAGATGGACAGAACCCACTGCCACCTTGAATTGATTCAGGGTTGGCACCATTTTTTTTTAGCTCTACTGGCCAAGGGCCAGCAGAGCGTATGGGATAGTGTGTTGTCCGTCTTCCGTCGTCCGTCCGTCGTCCGTTAACTTTTCTTCAAACGACTTCTCCTCAGAAACCGCTTGGCCAATTTTGACCTAACTTCACATAGATGATCCTTAGATGAATGCTTTTTAGATTTGTTAAAATTAGGTCAGCGCTACATCCAAGATAGCTGCCATTACCATATATGGTCGAAACCTTAAAAAATGTTCTTGTCCAGAACCGCTGGACAGATTTCAACAGTTTTTCTTTTAAAATGATCGCCAACGCATAGACTATCAAGTTTGTTCAAATGAAGTCCCTGGAGGTGTCCGTCGTCCGTCCGTGCGTGCGTCCGTGTGTCCGTGCGTAAGTCAACTTTTGCTTGTGTTCGCTCTAGAGGCCACATTTCTGATGCAATCATCATGAAACTTTGTCAGAATGTTTGTCTCAATGAAATCTCGGTCAAGTTAAAAAAAGGGTCATGTGGGGTCAAAAACTAGGTCACTAGGTCAAATACCTGAAAAAACTTGTTTACACTCTAGAGGTCATATTTGTTACCCAATCTTCATGAAATTTTCTCAAATTGTTTACCTTAATTATATCTTGATCAAGTTCGGAAATGGGTCACATGAATTTAAAAACTAGGTCACTAGGTCAAATATTGGAAAAAACCTTGTGTACACTCTAGAGGCCATATTTTTGACCCGAGCTTGATGCAACTTTGTCAGAATGTTTGTCTTAATTATATTATGGTCAAGTTTGAAAATGGGTTACATGGGGTTAAAAACTAGGTCACTAGGTTAAATACTTGAAAAACCTTGTGTGTGTTCTAGAAGCCGTATTTCTGATCCAATCTTGATGAAACTTTGTCAAAATGTTTGTCTTAATTATATCTTGGTCAAGTTAAAAAATGGGTCACATGGTGTTAACAACTAGGTCACTAGGTCAAACTTTGGAAAAAACATGTGTACACTCTAGAGGCCATATCTTTGACCCGATCTTGATGCAATTTTGTCAGAATATTTATCTCAATTATAGCTTGCTAAAGTTCGAAAATGGGTCACACAGGTCAAAAACTAGGTCACTAGGTCAAATACTTGAAAAACCTTGTGTACACTCTAGAGGCTATATTTCTGACCCGATTTTGATGAAACTTTGTCGAAATGTTGTCTTAATTATTAGCTCACCTGAGCACGTGCTCATGGTGGGCTTTTGTGATACCGAGATGTCCGTCGTCCGTCCGTGCGTGCGTCCGTGCGTGCGTCCGTGCGTTAGTCAACTTTTGCTTGTGTACACTCTAGAGGCCATATTTCTGATGCAATCATCATGAAACTTTGTCAGAATGTTTGTCTCAATGAAATCTCGGTCAAGTTCAAAAATGGGTCATGTGAGGTCAAAAACTAGGTCACTAGGTCAAATACTTGAAAAACTTGTGTACACTCTAGAGGTCATATTTGTTACCCAATCTTGATGAAACTTTGTCAAATTGTTTATCTTAATTATGTCTTGATCAAGTTCGGAAATGGGTCACATGAAGTTAAAAACTAGGTCACTAGGTCAAATATAGGAAAAACCTTGTGTACACTCTAGAGGCCATATTTTTGACCCGAGCTTGATGCAACTTTGTCAGAATGTTTGTCTTAATTATATCTTGGTCAAGTTTGAAAATGGGTCACATGGGGTTAAAAACTAGGTCACAAGGTCAAATACTTGAAACACCTTGTGTACACTCGAGAAGCCGTATTTCTGACCCAATCTTGATGAAACTTTGTCAAATTGTTTGTCTTAATTATATCTTGGTCAAGTTAAAAAATGGGTCACATGGTATTAAAAACTAGGTCACTAGGTCAAACTTTGGAAAAACCGTGTGTACACTCTAGAGGCCATATTTTTCACCCGATCTTGATGCAATTTTGTCAGAATATTTGTCTCAATTATAGCTTGCTAAAGTTCGAAAATGGGTCAAACAGGGTCAAAAACTAGGTCACTAGGTCAAATACTTGAAAAACCTTGTGTACACTCTAAAGGCCATATTTCTGACCCGATCTTGATTAAACTTTGTCGAAATGTTGTCTTAATTATATTTTGGTCAAGTTTGAAATGGGTCCCATGGGGTCAAAAACTAGGTCACTAGGTCAGATACTTGAAAAACCTTGTGTTAGACGCCATAATTTTGACCAGATCTTGATGAAACTTTCTCAGATTGTTTATCTGAATTATATCTTGATCAAGTTTCAAAATGGGTCACATGGGATCAAAAAACTATGTCACTAGGTCAATATTGGAATTTGCTTGTGGGCACTCCAGAGGCCACAGTTTTGACCTGATCTTGACCAGCCCTTAAAACCTGCCCTTGATCGATTATAATGGAAAATTGATTGAATAGTACATACATTGCCGATAATCTATTATGGCTTCACGAAATCAGGTGAGCGATTCAGCGCCATTATGGCCCTCTTGTTTTTGTTTTTGTTTTTTTTGTTTTTTTATCTCTATGTTGGACCAGTCTGACCAGTAACAGAGGAGTTATGGCTCTTGATTCAGTTAAAAATGCTATATTTTGCCTCGTTAATACGGTAGGGCCTTCATTTTTCATCTGATCTTTACCGAACTTTAACAGATTCTTTAGTTATGGCCCTTGATTTAGTTCAAAAGCTGTTTCTTGCCCGAAACTTCCAAAAAAAACGTAAATGGCAGTCACTCGATCGCTTCATTGATGTTATAAGAGCCATGTTAGCCAGTAGAGCGTCCACAGGCCCTCTTGGGCCTCTTGTTTCTTTCTTCTTTTCTTGTGGCTAAAATATCAGAATTGTAAAAAATCGTAAAAAGGCTGGTAAGGTCAGAGAAGGCTCGGATTGGGTTGGCACTGAAGGTTTAATTATTCTAAATGTGCTCGCCAGGTGCATTCAGGATTGACACTGAAGGTTTAAATACTCTAAATGTGCTCGCCAGGTGCATTGAGGGTTGGCACTGAAGGTTTAATTATTCTAAATGTGCTCTCCAGGTGCATTCAGGGTGTGCACTGAAGGTTTAATTATTCTAAATGTGCTCGCCAAGTGCATTCAGGTTGGGCACTGAAAGTTTAACTATTCTAAATGTGCTCGCCAGGTGCATTCAGGGTTGGCACTGAAGGTTTTACTATTATAAATGTGCTCGTCAGGTGCATTCAGGGTTTAATTATTCTAAATATGCTCGCCAAGTGCATTCAGGGTTTAATTATTCTAAATATGCTCGCCAAGTGCATTCAGGTTGGGCACTGAAGGTTTAACTATTCTAAATGTGCTCGCCAGGTGCATTCAGTGTTGGCACTGAAGGTTTAATTACTCTAAATGTGCTCGCCAGGTGCATTCAGGGTTTAATTATTCTAAATATGCTCGCCAGGTGCATTCAGTGTTGGCACTGAATGTTTAATTATTCTAAATGTGCTCGCCAGGTGCATTCAGGGTTTAATTATTCTAAATATGCTCGCCAAGTGCATTCAGGTTGGGCACTGAAGGTTTAACTATTCTAAATGTGCTCGCCAGGTGCATTCAGGGTTGGCACTGAAGGTTTTACTATTCTAAATGTGCTTTCAGGGTTGGCACTGAAAGTTTAATTATTCTGAATGTGCTCGCCAGGTGCATTCTCGCCAGGTGCATTCAGGGTTGGCACTGAAGGTTTAATTATTCTAAATGTGCTCGGCAGGTGCATTCAGGGTTGGCATTGAAGGTTTAATTATTCTAAATGTGCTTGCCAGGTGCATACGGGGTTGGCACTGAAGGTTTAATTATTCTAAATGTGCTCGCCATGTGCATTCGGGGTTGGCACTGAAGGTTTAATTATTCTAAATGTGCTCGCCAGGTGCATTCAGGTGGGCACTGAAGGTTTAATTATTCTAAATGTGCTCGCCAGGTGCATTCAATGTTGGCACTGAAGGTTTAATTATTCTAAATGTGCTCGCCAGGTGCATTCAGGTTGGGCACTGAAGGTTTAACTATTCTAAATGTGCTCGCCAGATGCATTCAGGTTGGGCACTGAAGGTTTAACTATTCTAAATGTGCTCGCCAGATGCATTCAGGGTTGGCACTGAAGGTTTAATTATTCTAAATGTGCTCGCCAGGTGCATTCAGGGTTGGCACTGAAGGTTTTATTACTCTAAATGTGCTCGCCAGGAGCATTCAGTTTGGGCACTGAAGGTTTAATTATTCTAAATGTGCTCGCCAGGTGCATTCAGGGTTGGAGTTTAATTACGCTAAATGTGCCCGTCAGGAACATTCAGGGTTGGCACTGAAGGTTTAAATACTCTAAAGGTGCTCGCCAGGTGCATTCAGGGTTGGCACTGAAGGTTTAATTATTCTAAATGTGCTCGCCAGGTGCATTCAGTTTTGGCACTGAAGGTTTAATTATTCTAAATGTGCTCGCCAGGTGCATTCAGTGTTGGGGTTTAATTACTCTAAATGTGCCCGTCAGGTACATTCAGGGTTGGCACTGAAGGTTTAAATACTCTAAATGTGCTCGCCAGGTGCATTCAGGGTTGGCACTGAAGGTTTAATTATTCTAAATGTGCTCGCCAGGTGCATTCAGGGTTGGCACTAAAGGTTTAATTATTCTAAATGTGCTCGCCAGGTGCATTCAGTTTTGGCACTGATGGTTTAATTATTCTAAATGTGCTCGCCAGGTGCATTCAGGGTTGGCACTGAAGGTTTAAATACTCTAAATGTGCTTGCCAGGTGCATTCAGGGTGGGCACTGAAGGTTTAATTACTCTAAATGTGCTCGCCAGGTGCATTCAGGGTTGGCACTGAAGGTTTAATTACTCTAAATGTGCTCGCCATGTGCATTCAGGGTTGCCACTGAAGGTTGCCAGGTTCATTCAGGGTTGGCACTGAAGGTTTAATTACTCTAAATATGCTCGCCAGGTGTAGTGTGCAGTCGAAAGTACTCTATTAAAGAGTGCTAATCTTTTTTTCTTTTTCTTTAACAATGTGTATGCAGTTTCCAGTTAGGGTTTGGCTGTAACTGTATTCTTGACATGTTATTGATTGAAATGCAGCTCAGTAGTAAGGGTGTGCAATTATAGGGTTCAAAACCATGTTGACATTTGTCCCAGTGTTGGTATACAGCCAAAGAATTCTTTCTTAGAAGATATTTAACCCTACATATCCTTGTTGATTTAATAGTCATGTTTGGTTTCATGGTAAAAGTAAGTTTCCCAGTATTCTAACGAGGTCGGAGTTCCTTTTATACAGGTCGTTAACATGTGCACTTTACTATATAGAAGCGGAGAATGGAGAAACATTGACGCTATTATAACCTGTCATAGCTACTAGCCGGTGAACTATGTTATATAGAAGAGTTATTCTGACATCAGCCGTCCTTTGCTCCGGAATACACTACCTCCAAGGCAGTTTCACTTAGTTGTTTGTGGTCCATTTGATAGCTTAGCGTTGGACCATTTTTAGCTCTACTGACCAAGGGCCAGCAGAGCTTATGGGATGGCGAGTTGTCCGTCGTCCGTCCGTCCGTCGTTAACTTTTGTCCCATTAAGACGATAGGGCTTTCATCCAATCTTTACCAAACTTTAACAGTATGTTAATATCAATGAAAGCTCGGACAAGTTCGAAAACCAACCAAATCGGACCAGTAACAACGGAGTTATGGTCCTTGATTTAGTTAAAAATGCTATATTGCTATATTTTTCCTCGTTTAGACGATAGGGCCTTCATTTTTAGCTCGACTATTCGAAGAATAAGAGAGCTTATGTAATCACCCCGGGGTCGGCGTCGGCGTTGGCGTCCCACATCAAGGTTTGCGCGTAAGCTGTGTTTACAAGTCTATATCTCTTACATTTCTTATCCTAGCACAACCAAATTTGGCCATGGGCTTCCTTATAGCATTATCTTGAGGGCTGCATAAACAATTTTGGTTCCTGTAACCCATGGGCTCCCATGGAACCCAAATTATGATAGCCCTTAAAATATGTCTGTTTCACATCAAATTTTGCGTGTAAGCTGTGTTTACAGGTCTATGTCTCTTACAATTCCTACCCTAGCACAACCAAATTTGGCCATGGGCTTCCTTATAGCATTATCTTAAGGGCTGCATAAGCAATTTTGGTTCCCGTAACCCCTGGGCTCCCATGGAACCCAAATTCTGATAGCCCTTAAAGTATGTCTGTTTCACATCAAATTTTGCGTGTAAGCTGTGTTTACAGGTCTATATCTCTTACATTTCTTGTCCTAGCTGAACTAAATTTTGGAATTGGTTTCCTTATAGTATGTTGTAAAGGGTTGGATAAGTAATTTTGTCTTCTGCAAATTCTGGGCTCCCATGGAACCCAAATTGTGATGGCCCATAAAATTTGCAATAAAGGCAGATCTAGGTTTGCATGTAAGCATTTATATATGTATAATTTTGGTTTGGGATTTGTCATAGCAGTATGCATCGTATTACTTCACCCATATTGGGGCATGGGCTCCCTCCTCCCCGCCCCCCCCCCACCCCCAACCAATACCCCCACTCCCCTCCATACTTTTTTTTTTTTTACATATTTCTGTGTTGTTTTAGTCAATTATTACACATATATGTTGCAACCCCCTGCTCCCCGCCTTTCAACCCCTCCCCTTCCCCCCCAACCCCCGACTTGATTTTTTTTTTTACATATTTCTTTGTTGTTTTAGTCAATTCTTACACATATATGTTGCCCCCCCCCCCCCCCCCCACACCCACTCCCGCCTCTCACCCCCGCTTCACCCCCAAACCCCACCCCCACTTGAAAATCTAATTTTTTACTACTTTTTTTGTTACATATTTCTGTGTTGTTTTAGTCAATTCTTACACATATATGTTGCACCCCCCCCCCACCACCCCCCCGCCTCTCACCCCGTCACCCCCCTCCCCCACTCCCCCGACCGACTTGAAACTTTTTTTTTTACATATTTCTTTGTTGTTGTTGTCAATTCTTACACATATATGCCCCTCCCCCCACACACACAACCCACTCCCGCCTTTCACCCCCGCTCCACCCACAACCCCACCACCACTTGAAACATTTTTTTTTTTACATATTTCTGTGTTGCTTTAGTCAATTCTGGCACATATATGTTGCCACCTCCCCCCACCCCCCTCCTAACCCACTCCCGCCTCTCACCCCCGCTCCCCCAGCCCCACCCCAACTTGAAAATCTATTTTTTTTTATTTTTTTTTTACATATTTCTGTGTTGTTTTAGTCAATTCTTACACATATATGTTGCAACCTTCCCCGCCCCACCCCCAAGCCGCCGCCTCTCTCCCCGCTACCCCCCACACTTGAAATTTTTTTTTTTTTTTTTTTTCATATTTCTTTGTTGTTTTAGTCAATTCTTACACTATATGTTGCCCCCTCCCCTCCCCCCCCCCCTCCCACCCCCACTTGAAACTTTTTTTTTTTTTTACATATTTCTGTGTTGCTTTAGTCAATTCTTACACATATATGTTCCCCCCCCCCCCCCCACCCCCCCCGCCTCGTCACCCCCGCTTCACCCCAACCCTCACCCCCACTTGAAAATCTAATTTTTACTACTTTTTTTGTTACATATTTCTGTGTTGTTTTAGTCAATTCTTACACATATATGTTGCACCCCTCCCCCCCCCCCCCCCACACCACCCCCCGCCTCTCACCCCGTCACCCCCCTCCCCCACTCCCCGACCGACTTGAAACTTTTTTTTTTTACATATTTCTTTGTTGTGTTCGTCAATTCTTACACATATATGCCCCTCCCCCCCACACACACAACCCACTCCCGCCTTTCACCCCCGCTCCACCCACAACACCAACACCACTGAAACATTTTTTTTTTACATATTTCTGTGTTGCTTTAGTCAATTCTGGCACATATATGTTGCCCTCCCCCCCTCCACCCCCTCCTAAACCACTCCCGCCTCTCACACCCCGCTCCCCAGCCCCCACCCTAACTTGAAAATCTAATTTTTTTATTTTTTTTACATATTTCTGTGTTGTTTAGTCAATTCTTACACATATATGTTGCAACCTTCCCGCCCCCACCTCCAGCCCGCCGCCTCTCCCCGCTACCCCCACACTTGAAACTTTTTTTTTTTTTTTTTTACAATATTTCTTTGTTGTTTT
>JAWPHD010009243.1:0-105964 GCA_037043455.1 Cyrtodaria siliqua
ATGCAGAGCTGGGTTTGAATACAGAAATGCCTCTGAGATCGATATTCGTTTTAAACGTAAAGCGAGTAGTTTTTAATGCAGTGCTAGGTTTGACTACAGAGATGGCTCTGAGATCGATATTCGTTTTCAACGGAGACACAGTCATTTTAAATGCAGAGCTGGGTTTGAAAACAGAAATACCTCTGAGATCGACATTCGTTTTAAATGTAAAACAAGTCATTTTGAATGCAGAGATGGGTTTGAATACAAAGCTGGCTCTGAGATCGACATTCGTTTTAAAGTAAACCAAGTTATTTTGAATGCAGAGCTGGGTTTGAATAAAAAGCTTGCTCTGAGATCGACATTCGTATTTAATGTAAACCAGGTCGTTTTAAATGCAGAGCTGGGTTTGAATACAGAAATGCCTCTGAGATCGATATTCGTTTTAAACGTAAACCGAGTAGTTTTGAATGCAGTGCTAGGTTTGGCAACAGAGATGGCTCTGAGATCGATATTCGTTTTAAATGTACACGAAGTCATTTTGAATGCAAAATTAGGGTTGAATACAGAGCTGGCTCTGAGATCGATATTCGTTTCAAACATGCAACAAGTCATTTTGAATGCAGAGCTGGGTAAGAATGCAGAGCTGGCTCAGAGATCGACATTCGTTTTAAACGTAAACCGAGTAGTTTTGAATGCAGTGCTAAGTTTGACTACAGAGATGGCTCTGAGATCGATATTCGTTTTAAAAGTACACAAAGTCATTTTGAATGCAGAATTGGGGTTGAATACAAAGCTGGCTCTGAGATCGACATTCATTTTAAATGTACACCAAGTCATTTTGAATGCAGAGATGGGTTTTGAATACAAAGCTGGCTCTGAAATCGACATTCGTTTTAAATGTACACAAGTTAATTTGAACGCAGAGCTGGGTTTGAATACAGAGCTGGCTCTGAGATCGACAGTCGTATTTAATATAAACCAGGTCGTTTTAAATGCAGAGCTGGGTTTGAATACAGAAATGCCTCTGAGATCGACATTCGTTTTAAACGTAAACCGAGTAGTTTTGAATGCAGTGCTAGGTTTGACTACAGAGATGGCTCTGAGATCGATATTCGTTTTAAATGTACACGAAGTCATTTTGAATGCAGAACTGGGGTTGAATACAGAGCTGGCTCTGAGATCGATATTCGTTTCAAACATACAAGTCATTTTGAATGCAGTGTTGGGTTTCAATACAGAGCTGGCTCTGAGATCGATATTCGGTTAAAACATGCACCAAGTCATGTTGAATACAGGGCTGGGTTTGAATGCAGAGCTGGCTCTGAGATCGATATTCGTTTTAAACATAAACCAAGTCATTTTGAAAGCAGACATGGGTTGAATGCAGAGCTGGCTCTGAGGTCGATATTCATTTTAAACGAAAACCAAGTCATGTTGACTGCAGAGCTGGGTTTGAACACATAGATGGCGCTGAGATCGATATTTGTTATAAACATACACCAAGTCATTTTGAATTCAGAGCTGGGTTCGAATGCAGAGCTGGCTCAGAGATCGATATTCGTTTTAAACATACACCGAGTCATTTTGAATGCAGAACTGGGTTTGAATACAGAGCTGGCTTTGAGAACGATATTCGTTTTAAACATGCACCATTTCATTTTGAATGCAACGCTGGGCTTGAATACAGAACTGGCTCTGAGATCGATATTCGTTTTAAACCCAAACCAAGTCATTTTGAATGCAGTGTTGGGTTTGTGGGGCACTCCACAGTTTAATGTACATTTCTCAATATCACACCCATGACAAGCCCTTAGCCTGAATCCTTGAGCAAAAATAAATCACACCATCATTGTGTCATACATTTCGTAGAAGACAATAAAATTACCCATGTTTCTATACCAAATAAAAGCATCAAAAAGCATTTTCTGTACAACTTTAGTCCCATTTCTTTAAGATTACCCCTCCCCTCAAAACATGCTAAAAAGCATTTTTAGCAATATTTCAAATGTCAATAAATAAAATAAAAGAATTTGTCCTGAGCGTATCAGGGTCATTTCTGCATTCATCATGCTCTTGCATATTAGGAAATGCTAAATTGTACATACCTTCTTCGGCTTTTTAAACAGTTATTCCATGCTGATCACCCCGTGGATCAAAATCAGCCATTTTGCCTACTTATTGGACGTTTTTGATAGTTTCACATTTTTCTATTGATAGCATCAAAAAAAAAAAAAATTCATATACCAGTACAGCAAAATAAACTTAGAGTATTCAAAACTGAAAAAAAACCACATCAAACAACATGCATTTCATAATTATTATAAATACCATCCATGGACCTAAAAGATGCTTAGTTGATTTCTTTCTGATTTACAGTGCCCCCTTGAATAAAGAGATGGCTCTGATATCGATATTCGTTTCAAACATGCAACAAGTCATTTTAAATGCAGAGCTGGGTAAGAATGCAGAGCTGGCTCAGAGATCGATATTCGTTTGAAGCATACATCGAGTCATTTTGAATGCAGTGTTGGGTTTCAATACAGAGATGGCTCTGAGATCGATATTCGGTTTAAACATGCACCAAGTCATGTTGAATACATGGCTGGGTTTGAATGCAGAGCTGGCTCTGATATCGATATTCGTTTTACACAAGTACCAAGTCATTGTGAATGCAGAGCTGGCTCGAAGATCGACATTCGTTTTCAACGTAAATCAAGTCATTTTGAATGCAGAGATTGGTTTGAATACAAAGCTGGCTCTGAGATCGACATTCGTTTTGAACGTAAATCAAGTCATTTTGAATGCAGAGATTGGTTTGAATACAAAGCTGGCTCTGAGATCGACATTCGTTTTAAATGTAAAACAAGTCATTTTGAATGCAGAGATGGGTTTGAATACAAAGCTGGCTCTGAGATCGACATTCGTTTTAAAGTAAACCAAGTTATTTTGAATGCAGAGCTGGGTTTGAATACAGAGCTTGCTCTGAGATCGACATTCGTATTTAATGTAAACCAGGTCGTTTTAAATGCAGAGCTGGGTTTGAATACAGAAATGCCTCTGAGATCGATATTCGTTTTAAACGTAAACCGAGTAGTTTTTAATGCAGTGCTAGGTTTGACTACAGAGATGGCTCTGAGATCGATATTCGTTTTCAACGGAGACACAGTCATTTTAAATGCAGAGCTGGGTTTGAAAACAGAAATACCCATGAGATCGACATTCGTTTTAAATGTAAAACAAGTCATTTTGAATGCAGAGATGGGTTTGAATACAAAGCTGGCTCTGAGATCGACATTCGTTTTAAAGTAAACCAAGTTATTTTGAATGCAGAGCTGGGTTTGAATAAAAAGCTTGCTCTGAGATCGACATTCGTATTTAATGTAAACCAGGTCGTTTTAAATGCAGAGCTGGGTTTGAATACAGAAATGCCTCTGAGATCGATATTCGTTTTAAACGTAAACCGAGTAGTTTTGAATGCAGTGCTAGGTTTGGCAACAGAGATGGCTCTGAGATCGATATTCGTTTTAAATGTACACGAAGTCATTTTGAATGCAAAATTAGGGTTGAATACAGAGCTGGCTCTGAGATCGATATTCGTTTCAAACATGCAACAAGTCATTTTGAATGCAGAGCTGGGTAAGAATGCAGAGCTGGCTCAGAGATCGACATTCGTTTTAAACGTAAACCGAGTAGTTTTGAATGCAGTGCTAAGTTTGACTACAGAGATGGCTCTGAGATCGATATTCGTTTTAAAAGTACACAAAGTCATTTTGAATGCAGAATTGGGGTTGAATACAAAGCTGGCTCTGAGATCGACATTCATTTTAAATGTACACCAAGTCATTTTGAATGCAGAGATGGGTTTTGAATACAAAGCTGGCTCTGAAATCGACATTCGTTTTAAATGTACACAAGTTAATTTGAACGCAGAGCTGGGTTTGAATACAGAGCTGGCTCTGAGATCGACAGTCGTATTTAATATAAACCAGGTCGTTTTAAATGCAGAGCTGGGTTTGAATACAGAAATGCCTCTGAGATCGACATTCGTTTTAAACGTAAACCGAGTAGTTTTGAATGCAGTGCTAGGTTTGACTACAGAGATGGCTCTGAGATCGATATTCGTTTTAAATGTACACGAAGTCATTTTGAATGCAGAACTGGGGTTGAATACAGAGCTGGCTCTGAGATCGATATTCGTTTCAAACATACAAGTCATTTTGAATGCAGTGTTGGGTTTCAATACAGAGCTGGCTCTGAGATCGATATTCGGTTAAAACATGCACCAAGTCATGTTGAATACAGGGCTGGGTTTGAATGCAGAGCTGGCTCTGAGATCGATATTCGTTTTAAACATAAACCAAGTCATTTTGAAAGCAGACATGGGTTGAATGCAGAGCTGGCTCTGAGGTCGATATTCATTTTAAACGAAAACCAAGTCATGTTGACTGCAGAGCTGGGTTTGAACACATAGATGGCGCTGAGATCGATATTTGTTATAAACATACACCAAGTCATTTTGAATTCAGAGCTGGGTTCGAATGAAGAGCTGGCTCAGAGATCGATATTCGTTTTAAACATACACCGAGTCATTTTGAATGCAGAACTGGGTTTGAATACAGAGCTGGCTTTGAGAACGATATTCGTTTTAAACATGCACCATTTCATTTTGAATGCAACGCTGGGCTTGAATACAGAACTGGCTCTGAGATCGATATTCGTTTTAAACCCAAACCAAGTCATTTTGAATGCAGTGTTGGGTTTGTGGGGCACTCCACAGTTTAATGTACATTTCTCAATATCACACCCATGACAAGCCCTTAGCCTGAATCCTTGAGCAAAAATAAATCACACCATCATTGTGTCATACATTTCGTAGAAGACAATAAAATTACCCATGTTTCTATACCAAATAAAAGCATCAAAAAGCATTTTCTGTACAACTTTAGTCCCATTTCTTTAAGATTACCCCTCCCCTCAAAACATGCTAAAAAGCATTTTTAGCAATATTTCAAATGTCAATAAATAAAATAAAAGAATTTGTCCTGAGCGTATCAGGGTCATTTCTGCATTCATCATGCTCTTGCATATTAGGAAATGCTAAATTGTACATACCTTCTTCGGCTTTTTAAACAGTTAGTCCATGCTGATCACCCCGTGGATCAAAATCAGCCATTTTGCCTACTTATTGGACGTTTTTGATAGTTTCACATTTTTCTATTGATAGCATCAAAAAAAAAAAAAAATGCATATACCAGTACAGCAAAATAAACTTAGAGTACTCAAAACTGAAAAAAAAAAACATCAAACAACATGCATTTCATAATTATTATAAATACCATCCATGGACCTATAAGATGCTTAGTTGATTTCTTTCTGATTTACAGTGCCCCCTTGAATAAAGAGATGGCTCTGATATCGATATTCGTTTCAAACATGCAACAAGTCATTTTAAATGCAGAGCTGGGTAAGGCAGAGCTGGCTCAGAGATCGATATTCGTTTGAAGCATACATCGAGTCATTTTGAATGCAGTGTTGGGTTTCAATACAGAGATGGCTCTGAGATCGATATTCGGTTTAAACATGCACCAAGTCATGTTGAATACATGGCTGGGTTTGAATGCAGAGCTGGCTCTGATCATCGATATTCGTTTTACACAAGTACCAAGTCATTGTGAATGCAGAGCTGGCTCGAAGATCGACATTCGTTTTCAACGTAAATCAAGTCATTTTGAATGCAGAGATTGGTTTGAATACAAAGCTGGCTCTGAGATCGACATTCGTTTTGAACGTAAATCAAGTCATTTTGAATGCAGAGATTGGTTTGAATACAAAGCTGGCTCTGAGATCGACATTCGTTTTTAAATGTAAAACAAGTCATTTTGAATGCAGAGATGGGTTTGAATACAAAGCTGGCTCTGAGATCGACATTCGTTTTAAAGTAAAACCAAGTTATTTTGAATGCAGAGCTGGGTTTGAATACAGAGCTTGCTCTGAGATCGACATTCGTATTTAATGTAAACCAGGTCGTTTTAAATGCAGAGCTGGGTTTGAATACAGAAATGCCTCTGAGATCGATATTCGTTTTAAACGTAAACCGAGTAGTTTTTAATACAGTGCTAGGTTTGACTACAGAGATGGCTCTGAGATCGATATTCGTTTTCAACGGAGACACAGTCATTTTAAATGCAGAGCTGGGTTTGAAAACAGAAATACCTCTGAGATCGACATTCGTTTTTAAATGTAAAACAAGTCATTTTGAATGCAGAGAGATGGG
Organism: Cyrtodaria siliqua; assembly: GCA_037043455.1. Taxonomy (NCBI): domain Eukaryota; kingdom Metazoa; phylum Mollusca; class Bivalvia; order Adapedonta; family Hiatellidae; genus Cyrtodaria; species Cyrtodaria siliqua. The sequence continues at coordinate 6,257 of JAWPHD010009243.1, forward strand.
TTTGAATACAAAGCTGGCTCTGAGATCGACATTCGTTTTAAAGTAAACCAAGTTATTTTGAATGCAGAGCTGGGTTTGAATAAAAAGCTTTGCTCTGAGATCGACATTCGTATTTAATGTAAACCAGGTCGTTTTAAATGCAGAGCTGGGTTTGAATACAGAAATGCCTCTGAGATCGATATTCGTTTTAAACGTAAACCGAGTAGTTTTGAATGCAGTGCTAGGTTTGGCAACAGAGATGGCTCTGAGATCGATATTCGTTTTAAATGTACACGAGAAGTCATTTTGAATGCAAAATTAGGGTTGAATACAGAGCTGGCTCTGAGATCGATATTCGTTTCAAACATGCAACAAGTCATTTTGAATGCAGAGCTGGGTAAGAATGCAGAGCTGGCTCAGAGATCGACATTCGTTTTAAACGTAAACCGAGTAGTTTTGAATGCAGTGCTAAGTTTGACTACAGAGATGGCTCTGAGATCGATATTCGTTTTAAAAGTACACAAAGTCATTTTGAATGCAGAATTGGGGTTGAATACAAAGCTGGCTCTGAGATCGACATTCATTTTAAATGTACACCAAGTCATTTTGAATGCAGAGATGGGTTTTGAATACAAAGCTGGCTCTGAAATCGACATTCGTTTTAAATGTACACAAGTTAATTTGAACGCAGAGCTGGGTTTGAATACAGAGCTGGCTCTGAGATCGACATTCGTATTTAATATAAACCAGGTCGTTTTAAATGCAGAGCTGGGTTTGAATACAGAAATGCCTCTGAGATCGACATTCGTTTTAAACGTAAACCGAGTAGTTTTGAATGCAGTGCTAGGTTTGACTACAGAGATGGCTCTGAGATCGATATTCGTTTTAAATGTACACGAAGTCATTTTGAATGCAGAACTGGGGTTGAATACAGAGCTGGCTCTGAGATCGATATTCGTTTCAAACATACAAGTCATTTTGAATGCAGTGTTGGGTTTCAATACAGAGCTGGCTCTGAGATCGATATTCGGTTAAAACATGCACCAAGTCATGTTGAATACAGGGCTGGGTTTGAATGCAGAGCTGGCTCTGAGATCGATATTCGTTTTAAACATAAACCAAGTCATTTTGAAAGCAGACATGGGTTGAATGCAGAGCTGGCTCTGAGGTCGATATTCATTTTAAACGAAAACCAAGTCATGTTGACTGCAGAGCTGGGTTTGAACACATAGATGGCGCTGAGATCGATATTTGTTATAAACATACACCAAGTCATTTTGAATTCAGAGCTGGGTTCGAATGCAGAGCTGGCTCAGAGATCGATATTCGTTTTAAACATACACCGAGTCATTTTGAATGCAGAACTGGGTTTGAATACAGAGCTGGCTTTGAGAACGATATTCGTTTTAAACATGCACCATTTCATTTTGAATGCAACGCTGGGCTTGAATACAGAACTGGCTCTGAGATCGATATTCGTTTTAAACCCAAACCAAGTCATTTTGAATGCAGTGTTGGGTTTGTGGGGCACTCCACAGTTTAATGTACATTTCTCAATATCACACCCATGACAAGCCCTTAGCCTGAATCCTTGAGCAAAAATAAATCACACCATCATTGTGTCATACATTTCGTAGAAGACAATAAAATTACCCATGTTTCTATACCAAATAAAAGCATCAAAAAGCATTTTCTGTACAACTTTAGTCCCATTTCTTTAAGATTACCCCTCCCCTCAAAACATGCTAAAAAGCATTTTTAGCAATATTTCAAATGTCAATAAATAAAATAAAAGAATTTGTCCTGAGCGTATCAGGGTCATTTCTGCATTCATCATGCTCTTGCATATTAGGAAATGCTAAATTGTACATACCTTCTTCGGCTTTTTAAACAGTTAGTCCATGCTGATCACCCCGTGGATCAAAATCAGCCATTTTGCCTACTTATTGGACGTTTTTGATAGTTTCACATTTTTCTATTGATAGCATCAAAAAAAAAAAAAAAATGCATATACCAGTACAGCAAAATAAACTTAGAGTACTCAAAACTGAAAAAAAACCACATCAAACAACATGCATTTCATAATTATTATAAATACCATCCATGGACCTATAAGATGCTTAGTTGATTTCTTTCTGATTTACAGTGCCCCCTTGAATAAAGAGATGGCTCTGATATCGATATTCGTTTCAAACATGCAACAAGTCATTTTAAATGCAGAGCTGGGTAAGAATGCAGAGCTGGCTCAGAGATCGATATTCGTTTGAAGCATACATCGAGTCATTTTGAATGCAGTGTTGGGTTTCAATACAGAGATGGCTCTGAGATCGATATTCGGTTTAAACATGCACCAAGTCATGTTGAATACATGGCTGGGTTTGAATGCAGAGCTGGCTCTGATATCGATATTCGTTTTACACAAGTACCAAGTCATTGTGAATGCAGAGCTGGCTCGAAGATCGACATTCGTTTTCAACGTAAATCAAGTCATTTTGAATGCAGAGATTGGTTTGAATACAAAGCTGGCTCTGAGATCGACATTCGTTTTGAACGTAAATCAAGTCATTTTGAATGCAGAGATTGGTTTGAATACAAAGCTGGCTCTGAGATCGACATTCGTTTTAAATGTAAAACAAGTCATTTTGAATGCAGAGATGGGTTTGAATACAAAGCTGGCTCTGAGATCGACATTCGTTTTAAAGTAAACCAAGTTATTTTGAATGCAGAGCTGGGTTTGAATACAGAGCTTGCTCTGAGATCGACATTCGTATTTAATGTAAACCAGGTCGTTTTAAATGCAGAGCTGGGTTTGAATACAGAAATGCCTCTGAGATCGATATTCGTTTTAAACGTAAACCGAGTAGTTTTTAATGCAGTGCTAGGTTTGACTACAGAGATGGCTCTGAGATCGATATTCGTTTTCAACGGAGACACAGTCATTTTAAATGCAGAGCTGGGTTTGAAAACAGAAATACCTCTGAGATCGACATTCGTTTTAAATGTAAAACAAGTCATTTTGAATGCAGAGATGGGTTTGAATACAAAGCTGGCTCTGAGATCGACATTCGTTTTAAAGTAAACCAAGTTATTTTGAATGCAGAGCTGGGTTTGAATAAAAAGCTTGCTCTGAGATCGACATTCGTATTTAATGTAAACCAGGTCGTTTTAAATGCAGAGCTGGGTTTGAATACAGAAATGCCTCTGAGATCGATATTCGTCTTAAACGTAAACCGAGTAGTTTTGAATGCAGTGCTAGGTTTGGCAACAGAGATGGCTCTGAGATCGATATTCGTTTTAAATGTACACGAAGTCATTTTGAATGCAAAATTAGGGTTGAATACAGAGCTGGCTCTGAGATCGATATTCGTTTCAAACATGCAACAAGTCATTTTGAATGCAGAGCTGGGTAAGAATGCAGAGCTGGCTCAGAGATCGACATTCGTTTTAAACGTAAACCGAGTAGTTTTGAATGCAGTGCTAAGTTTGACTACAGAGATGGCTCTGAGATCGATATTCGTTTTAAAAGTACACAAAGTCATTTTGAATGCAGAATTGGGGTTGAATACAAAGCTGGCTCTGAGATCGACATTCATTTTAAATGTACACCAAGTCATTTTGAATGCAGAGATGGGTTTTGAATACAAAGCTGGCTCTGAAATCGACATTCGTTTTAAATGTACACAAGTTAATTTGAACGCAGAGCTGGGTTTGAATACAGAGCTGGCTCTGAGATCGACATTCGTATTTAATATAAACCAGGTCGTTTTAAATGCAGAGCTGGGTTTGAATACAGAAATGCCTCTGAGATCGACATTCGTTTTAAACGTAAACCGAGTAGTTTTGAATGCAGTGCTAGGTTTGACTACAGAGATGGCTCTGAGATCGATATTCGTTTTAAATGTACACGAAGTCATTTTGAATGCAGAACTGGGGTTGAATACAGAGCTGGCTCTGAGATCGATATTCGTTTCAAACATACAAGTCATTTTGAATGCAGTGTTGGGTTTCAATACAGAGCTGGCTCTGAGATCGATATTCGGTTAAAACATGCACCAAGTCATGTTGAATACAGGGCTGGGTTTGAATGCAGAGCTGGCTCTGAGATCGATATTCGTTTTAAACATAAACCAAGTCATTTTGAAAGCAGACATGGGTTGAATGCAGAGCTGGCTCTGAGGTCGATATTCATTTTAAACGAAAACCAAGTCATGTTGACTGCAGAGCTGGGTTTGAACACATAGATGGCGCTGAGATCGATATTTGTTATAAACATACACCAAGTCATTTTGAATTCAGAGCTGGGTTCGAATGCAGAGCTGGCTCAGAGATCGATATTCGTTTTAAACATACACCGAGTCATTTTGAATGCAGAACTGGGTTTGAATACAGAGCTGGCTTTGAGAACGATATTCGTTTTAAACATGCACCATTTCATTTTGAATGCAACGCTGGGCTTGAATACAGAACTGGCTCTGAGATCGATATTCGTTTTAAACCCAAACCAAGTCATTTTGAATGCAGTGTTGGGTTTGTGGGGCACTCCACAGTTTAATGTACATTTCTCAATATCACACCCATGACAAGCCCTTAGCCTGAATCCTTGAGCAAAAATAAATCACACCATCATTGTGTCATACATTTCGTAGAAGACAATAAAATTACCCATGTTTCTATACCAAATAAAAGCATCAAAAAGCATTTTCTGTACAACTTTAGTCCCATTTCTTTAAGATTACCCCTCCCCTCAAAACATGCTAAAAAGCATTTTTAGCAATATTTCAAATGTCAATAAATAAAATAAAAGAATTTGTCCTGAGCGTATCAGGGTCATTTCTGCATTCATCATGCTCTTGCATATTAGGAAATGCTAAATTGTACATACCTTCTTCGGCTTTTTAAACAGTTAGTCCATGCTGATCACCCCGTGGATCAAAATCAGCCATTTTGCCTACTTATTGGACGTTTTTGATAGTTTCACATTTTTCTATTGATAGCATCAAAAAAAAAAAAAAAATGCATATACCAGTACAGCAAAAAAAACTTAGAGTACTCAAAACTGAAAAAAAAACACATCAAACAACATGCATTTCATAATTATTATAAATACCATCCATGGACCTATAAGATGCTTAGTTGATTTCTTTCTGATTTACAGTGCCCCCTTGAATAAAGAGATGGCTCTGATATCGATATTCGTTTCAAACATGCAACAAGTCATTTTAAATGCAGAGCTGGGTAAGAATGCAGAGCTGGCTCAGAGATCGATATTCGTTTGAAGCATACATCGAGTCATTTTGAATGCAGTGTTGGGTTTCAATACAGAGATGGCTCTGAGATCGATATTCGGTTTAAACATGCACCAAGTCATGTTGAATACATGGCTGGGTTTGAATGCAGAGCTGGCTCTGATATCGATATTCGTTTTACACAAGTACCAAGTCATTGTGAATGCAGAGCTGGCTCGAAGATCGACATTCGTTTTCAACGTAAATCAAGTCATTTTGAATGCAGAGATTGGTTTGAATACAAAGCTGGCTCTGAGATCGACATTCGTTTTGAACGTAAATCAAGTCATTTTGAATGCAGAGATTGGTTTGAATACAAAGCTGGCTCTGAGATCGACATTCGTTTTAAATGTAAAACAAGTCATTTTGAATGCAGAGATGGGTTTGAATACAAAGCTGGCTCTGAGATCGACATTCGTTTTAAAGTAAACCAAGTTATTTTGAATGCAGAGCTGGGTTTGAATACAGAGCTTGCTCTGAGATCGACATTCGTATTTAATGTAAACCAGGTCGTTTTAAATGCAGAGCTGGGTTTGAATACAGAAATGCCTCTGAGATCGATATTCGTTTTAAACGTAAAGCGAGTAGTTTTTAATGCAGTGCTAGGTTTGACTACAGAGATGGCTCTGAGATCGATATTCGTTTTCAACGGAGACACAGTCATTTTAAATGCAGAGCTGGGTTTGAAAACAGAAATACCTCTGAGATCGACATTCGTTTTAAATGTAAAACAAGTCATTTTGAATGCAGAGATGGGTTTGAATACAAAGCTGGCTCTGAGATCGACATTCGTTTTAAAGTAAACCAAGTTATTTTGAATGCAGAGCTGGGTTTGAATAAAAAGCTTGCTCTGAGATCGACATTCGTATTTAATGTAAACCAGGTCGTTTTAAATGCAGAGCTGGGTTTGAATACAGAAATGCCTCTGAGATCGATATTCGTTTTAAACGTAAACCGAGTAGTTTTGAATGCAGTGCTAGGTTTGGCAACAGAGATGGCTCTGAGATCGATATTCGTTTTAAATGTACACGAAGTCATTTTGAATGCAAAATTAGGGTTGAATACAGAGCTGGCTCTGAGATCGATATTCGTTTCAAACATGCAACAAGTCATTTTGAATGCAGAGCTGGGTAAGAATGCAGAGCTGGCTCAGAGATCGACATTCGTTTTAAACGTAAACCGAGTAGTTTTGAATGCAGTGCTAAGTTTGACTACAGAGATGGCTCTGAGATCGATATTCGTTTTAAAAGTACACAAAGTCATTTTGAATGCAGAATTGGGGTTGAATACAAAGCTGGCTCTGAGATCGACATTCATTTTAAATGTACACCAAGTCATTTTGAATGCAGAGATGGGTTTTGAATACAAAGCTGGCTCTGAAATCGACATTCGTTTTAAATGTACACAAGTTAATTTGAACGCAGAGCTGGGTTTGAATACAGAGCTGGCTCTGAGATCGACATTCGTATTTAATATAAACCTGGTCGTTTTAAATGCAGAGCTGGGTTTGAATACAGAAATGCCTCTGAGATCGACATTCGTTTTAAACGTAAACCGAGTAGTTTTGAATGCAGTGCTAGGTTTGACTACAGAGATGGCTCTGAGATCGATATTCGTTTTAAATGTACACGAAGTCATTTTGAATGCAGAACTGGGGTTGAATACAGAGCTGGCTCTGAGATCGATATTCGTTTCAAACATACAAGTCATTTTGAATGCAGTGTTGGGTTTCAATACAGAGCTGGCTCTGAGATCGATATTCGGTTTAAACATGCACCAAGTCATGTTGAATACAGGGCTGGGTTTGAATGCAGAGCTGGCTCTGATATCGATATTCGTTTTAAACGTAAACCAAGCCATTTTGAATGCAGAGCTGGATTTGAATACAGAGCTGACTCTGAGATCGATATTCGTTTTACACAAGTACCAAGTCATTGTGAATTCACAGCTGGCTCGAAGATAGACATTCGTTTTCAACGTAAACCAAGTCGTTTTGAATACAAAGCTGGATTTGAGATCGACATTCGTTTTGAACGTAAATCAAGTCATTTTGAATGCAGAGATGGGTTTGAATACAAAGCTGGCTCTGAGATCGACATTCGTTTTAAAGTAAACCAAGTTATTTTGAATGCAGAGCTGGGTTTGAATACAGAGCTTGCTCTGAGATCGACATTCGTATTTAATGTAATCCAGGTCGTTTTAAATGCAGAGCTGGGTTTGAATACAGAAATCCCTCTGAGATCGATATTCGTTTTAAACGTAAACCGAGTAGTTTTGAATGCAGTGCTAGGTTTGACTATAGAGATGGCTCTGAGATCGATATTCGTTTTAAATGTACACGAAGTCATTTTGAATGCAGAACTGGGGTTGAATACAGAGCTGGCTCTGAGATCGATATTCGTTTCAAACATACAAGTCATTTTGAATGCAGTGTTGGGTTTCAATACATAGCTGGCTCTGAGATCGATATTCGGTTTAAACATGCACCAAGTCATGTTGAATACAGGGCTGGGTTTGAATGCAGAGCTGGCTCTGATATCGATATTCGTTTTAAACGTAAACCAAGCCAATTTGAATGCAGAGCTGGATTTGAATACAGAGCTGACTCTGATATCGATATTCGTTTTACACAAGTATCAAGTCATTGTGAATGCAGAGCTGGCTCGAAGATTGACATTCGTTTTAAAAGTAAACCAAGTCGTTTTGAATACAAAGCTGGATTTGAGATCGACATTCGTTTTGAACGTAAATCAAGTCATTTTGAATGCAGAGATTGGTTTCAATGCAAAGCTGGCTCTGAGATCGATATTCGTTTCAAACGTATAGCAAGTCATTTTGAATATCGGGCTGGTTTTCAATTTCGAGCTAGCTCTGAGATCGATATTCGGTTAAACATATACAATATTGTATTTTATACATCGAGCTGGGTTTGAATTAAGAGCTTTCTCTGAGGTCGATAATCGTTGTAAGCTCATACATCAAGCCATTTTGAATATCGAGATAGGTTTGAATTTCGAGCTGTGTCTGATATTGATATTCGTTTTAAACGTACAATAAGACATTTGAATATCAGCTGTGTTTGAATTTCGTGATCAGGGGCGGATCCAGGATTTAGGGGGGGGGGGGATTTTCGGGTCCCTTTCTAGCCTCATAAAACGGTTGCGGTAGTGCATTGATAGGGTAGGAAAGTCCGTTTTCAAATAAAAGGATTTAACAATGTTTTAATTAAATCACTCATTAGCCATTATGTGTCGAAATTGTTTGATATTTTATCTACAATAACATGGACATACATGTATGAATAAAGAAGTTCGTTTTCAAATAAAAGGATTTAGCAATGTGTTAATTAAACCACTCATTATCCATTAAGCGTCGAGCGAGCAAATCGAGCGAAAAAAATATATACTGAGGGTGTGCATTGAAATTGTTTGATATTTTATCTACAGTAACATGGACTTACCCGCGCTTGCAATCAGTACTGTTGTTCATTCCATCTTTGGAGATCGCTGAGCCCGATACTTATATTTAATTATCGGTGGTACTTTTTCATTTCTTTTTGTTTTCTGACTTAATTTTCGATTCAGTGGTTCCACTACTCCGGCTGATTAAAGGCTCTGGGTATTGTTTAACCACTTATAGGATATGTTGTCTGCTTTTTAATTTAGTCTTTTGACTGTTACTTGTGATATGCAGGCTCCTTAACCGCTGCTCCCAACTAAATTCCATTATGTTTATTTTGCTCTTCGGGGCATTTAATTTTATTAGATACTGGGACCATACGCCGTACGGCATTGGGAAGAAAGACACTCCATGTCCACCACCATATGCATGCCATCTTCGGGATTGTTAAAATTCAGTACTATTGATTTTTATTAATATTGAGTTCTACTCAACCCGGGGCTAGAGGGCGTGAGCGGTAGCTAGCATATTTCACTACCGCTCATGAACAAACCGAGACTGCAATATTTCGTATGTGTCGTTTTCGGCCGTTTCCAAAGGTCCATTATCATACTCTATTTTTACATGTATGAATAAAAAAAGTCCATTTTCAAATAGAAAGATTTAACAATGTGGTAATTAAACCACTCATTAGTCATTATGCGTCGGAAAAAAAGTATACTGAGGGAGTGCATCGAAATTGTTTGATATGTTATCTACTGTAACATGGACATACATGTATGAATAAAAAAGTCCGTTTTCAAATAAAAGGATCTAACAATGTGTTAATTAAAGCACTCATTAGTCATTATGTGTCGAGCGAGCGTAGCGAGCGAGAACATTTTTTATACTGAGGGCGTGCATCGAAATTGTTTGATATATTATCTACAGTAACATGGACATACATGTATGATCTGGAATTTTTAGGGGGGAGCGCGCCGCCCCCCCCCCCACCTCCCCCCCCCTTCCCCCCTGGATCCGCTAGTGGTGATAGCTGTGAAATCGATATTCGTTTTAAACGTACAACAAGGAATTGTGAATATCGAGCTGCGTTTGAATTTCGAGCCATGCATCTTTCGCTTATGTCGATAGTGAGAGTATAATTATGAGCAATGTTTGCATGCCGATTTCCCTTACAAGGCGCACACCATGGTAGCTATTTTAACATGGTCAACGCAATTTATGTACTGACAATATTATCTATGTAACGCATAAGCCATTTTTGTGCAATTGTTTCGACTGAGCAATATGGTTCCCTCTAGTATGTTGGACTAGTTGGGAAGCTTCTGGCTTTACTAGATGATATTGATACAGGGTTTCCATGTCATGCCATGGGTATTGTCAAGTATCTTTCGAATAACCTTTGGCGCAAGAGCAGCACTGCATATGTCTGTCTACATAATTGACTAATAATTATCTTGAATATAGAAAAATGTTATGATTTGAACGATTTATTTAATGGCCAAACTAAGGTTATTGTAACTATTTAAAAACAAATTGAATGCATTGATATACGCTGTAGAGCGCTTCCATGGCCGGGATAGTAAAGATGCTGCGTCTAAAACTGTCTCGCCTTTCATCGCTGCTGTTTCGAATCTCACTGGGAGGTCGACTTGTCAAGTGAGAACCTGTCTATTCTTATGGATGGTGGGAGGTACAATGTATACAGTACTGGTTCTGCCCAGAAAAAAAATGAGGTGGTCTGCCTCTATCACAAAAAAAATTGAACGTCATGTCCTAACATGCGCTAAGTTTAATGATGTAAAATACAATTCAAAGTTTTGTTAAAATGTTCATTGAAGTACAAGGCAGATAAATGAGCGTAATATTTTCTGGCAAACAATTTGCAAATACACTTATACGAATCTCGATTTTTTTGTTTTTCGATATTCAAAACTTATTTGAGGATTAACGAATCTCGAGTTTTTTGTTTTTCAATATCAAACTTATTTGTTGAATAACGAATATCGATTTTTTTTTGTTTCGATATTCAACATTCATTTGTTGAATAACGAATCTCGAGTTTTTTGTTTTTCGATATTCAAAATTTATTTGTTGAATAACGAATCTCGTGTTTTTTTGTGTGTTTTTTTGTGTGTTTTTTTATATTCAAAACTTATTTGATGAATAACGAATCTCGAGTTTTTTGTTTTTTGATATTCAAAACTTTTATTTGATGAATAACGAATCTCGAGGTTTTTGTTTTGCGATATTCAAAACTTATTTGTTCAATAACTAATCTCGAGTTTGTATTTGAATTTGAATATCGAATGTCGAATATCGAATAGCATGCTAACTTCTGGCCGCTCGTATACGATATAACAAAACTTATATTTTATAATTATAGCTGTTACTGAATATGCTCAGCAAATCTAATGACTTCTTTGATATAACAAATATAACATGAACAAAAGTGTGCATTATAAATTTGCTGCATCCGTATTTTTGAAAAAGGGGAGAGAATGAGATCTGAAGCAAACAACTTGAGTTATTAATAACAGCAAAATATAAACGAAGGCAATATTGCTTGCAAATTGTCATTTAAGTTTAATGTAGACTATCGAGTGTTATATGCAGTTTTGGTTTTACTATTTGTCGCTTTCATGATTTCAGGGAACATAACATAATTTCGATACTTAGAAATTTATCAAATTTATGAAGAAATCTAGTTCGAAACAGTAGCTGCAGGCATTGTAATGTTTTCCTCCTGTATAAAAAACAAGTTTTAAAACTTTAATTTGAGAATAAAATAACTTCCGACTTGGGGCAAAACATACACATTGGCAAATAATAGCGAGACAATTTTTTTTACCAAGCACATCTGTAATTGGTTTGTGATATACAGCAACAATAACTATTCATTGTTTTAGATCAACAATTTGAAGAATATAAAGAGCGCATGTAATCACCCCGGCGTCGGCGTCAGTGTCCGCGTCCCAGTCAACATCGAGCTCTGCGCGTAATCTGTGTTTACAGGTCTAAATTGTCATAGCTCAACTAAATTTGATCATGAGCTTCCTTAAAGTACGAGAGGCGCCTCACTTATATTTGAACACTTTTGTTTAAGGTGGGTTTTTTCAGCGGAAGTGATTGTCATAAAAAATACGTGATTTAATGATGTGAAACTGTCATTTAGAACGTATGCATTTAAAAATAATATCCAATTTCACGCGGTCCTTTTTAAATTGCATTTTGAATAAGGTGTACACCATTTTCTAATTTGAAGCCTATATGTCGCTGTTGCCGTGGAGTTTTACCTTAAACCAAATAATTGCATTAAATGCATATCATAATTGTTTAAACCTGTGTTTATAATTTAAATATGATCGTATGTTTTATTTTAAGACAAAAATATAGATGCTGAATTAAAAGCTCGACTTTTTATCGCAATATTAAAACATTGACAGATAATAGGAACATTTGCTCCTGTGTTACTGATAATTTTATAAATTAACCAAAATAACTGTTTTTATCATATTTTGTGATATAAAAACATGAACATTTATTGTTGATGTATATCATATATGTATATCGAAACCTTATAAAGATATATTTGGTAAACAAATATATTATTTTTATCATTATTTGCAAGTGTGTGTGTTTTGACCCTAAATTTTAAGTTATATATTTTTCTATCTTTTCTTTTGAGAAACTTATGAAAAAATAAAAACACTTATAGCGGAGGAAGTCACAAAAATGCCTGCAGTTAATGTTTTGAACTAGACGCTTTCGTAAATTTAGTCATTTTCATAGTTGAATTTCTGTTAATTTTCGCTAAAATCTTGAAAATCGACAAATTAAAAGAAAATGCATATTACACTTTTCTACGTTCAGGCATGGACATATCGGATTACTATAACCTTTAACGATATTTTAAAAGCATTTGTGTTAAAATTTGTATTGCAGTTATTTTTATAATTGACGATTTTTGCTTCAAAATGTCATTCTCTAACCATTTTCAAAAATGCGGATGCAGCAACATTAGGAAGCACGTAATAGTGCCTGTCATAATGTTTCATCACAATCAACATATTCGGCGAGAATTTCAAGATAGTTGATTCAGTTACACAATAAAAGTGTTCAAATATAAGTGGGGCGCCTCTCGTATTATCTTAAGGGTAAAAGAAGTAATGTTGGTTCCTATACCCCATGGGCTCCCATGGAACCCAAATTATGATAGCCATTAAAATGTGCAGTGTCCCATTTCACATCAAAATTAATGTGTGCATTTGACAACTCGAGCGTCCAGTGGGATTCGAACCCGCTGCGCTGAGAGACGAGCGAGTTATAGACGTAAACGGCCATGGACGCGCTCAAAAACTGATATCAAACAATTGCTAATCATTAACCTATGTACTCTCTCTATGGTCGCTCCCGTGATGTGCATTATTGTCATTGGCATTAAACCATATATATACACTTTGTACAAATGTATATCTCCCGCGACCCGTTAGAATCGACACTTGCTCACCGGCATGGTGCAATGTATTACCTTTGCGCAATATAACCTGAGTACATAATGCGTCGACCATGTCAAGTTACTTATTTGTCACATAACGTGTTAGGTTACATGACACGTTCTGACTTTCGACGCATTATATGAAGTCATACACTGCGTCGTATATAGATATTTCATTATTTTTTCAAGCTTCTTTTTTAACCCTATTTTGTGCGTATCTGCCTGTTTCGACTCTGAGAGAATGCGAAGATAATTGTACCCTTGAATATGCATATGAAAAATCAACAATCCGGTTCTTCCCTATGATTTTGAACCAATCCGGAAACTCGTCATGAGAAGGTAAACAGGATAATTTCTTATCTGCTCCCGACTGCTACTGACAAACCACCAACACTGACAAACACTCATTTAAGGGGGAATTGACCTATTGGACAATTTAAGTTTACGCATATAAACTATATATAGTTGCAAATTTGAAAATATTTGTGATTTGAATCTGAATTTTTTTTTGTCGTCGTGTAAACAATATTTTAATAATAACGTCTCAAATATGGCTATGTTTGACGTTTTTCATAAAAGTCACGTTTGTACTCAATTGTCAACGTTTTTAGCATCACAAAGCGTTAGTTTAGTCGCATGCAATTATTTTTTTATATCACACTGTTCGTCATGATGGGACCTTTCATCTGATATATACATTATATCATTTAATTTAAGCTGTAAACTATTATTTTTAGAATTTCCTATTTCGTTTACCCTTTTTTTTTTGGCTTAAACATTTTAAGGAAAAACGACATTAAAGCCATTTATCTATTAAATGGCTTGATAAAAAACTGCACAATTTTAATATGTTGTCGAGAATTTAATTTCCTATCGGAACATAAAATAAAAGTTGCTGGTCATCGGAATATTTGTTTCAGTATGCTTGTTTTAATAAACACAACACCCTTACGAAAAAGACGTCTCTGTCGACGTCGCATCGTACATATAATGTATAACGACCATGACGCAAACAGTGGAAACAAACATTGATACATTTATGATTTTAATACGTAGTAAATACTGTTTTCAACTTCTTTTTTCTTTATTCGTATTATTTTTTCTTCTTTTCTGGAGTTAATATGAAAACTCTAAATTGTATTTGTTTTTTATGCATCATGTCTGATTCGCTCGAATCGCTGACATAGTATCGCATTAACTATGGTACATGTAAATACTAGTAAGTATATCTGTAGTGTTAAACTCAGTACTACGGAAACGTATATCGGCCTTATGGTTTATGATGACTTAAAGTATTTCAGAAGACACCTTTATCTGATCACAAATTGCCGCATCTCTTTGACAAAATTACGATATCATAACCGCATTCCAAAATAACTAATGTTAATATGTATTTAAAATAAAGTTTATATGCTTTTTAATTTACATTTAATTAACTTTGTTATTTTTTAATTTCTTTGTTAAGTCGATTAAGTTTGGATATTTTAAAAAAAAAGTCCATTTTTAATTTACAGTATTTGACTATAGCGGGGCATCGGTGTCGCATGGACACATTGTTCTAGGTTAATAATTATTTGTTGTCCTATTTAATTTGCATGTCATTATCAGAGAAGTCATTGAATTGCATTTTAGGCCATTATTAAAATTATGTTTTTTTTGTTTTTGTTTTTTTTGATAATTTTATTCAGACACTTGTGTACATACATACATGATATAAATATGTGTACATGCATACATGATATAAATACAAACACATTTTACGCAAAAATTGCATATAAGAATACAATGTAACATGTGTTCAATCTGTTGTTCATAATTGTTGAGCTACATGTATAATATAAATGATGGATTTTCATTGACCAAACAGTAAATTCTAAAAAATAGTGTACACAACAATGTCCGTTTTTTCTAATATGGCAACAACATTTTCTCCTCTGCATATCACACATTGTACTCGTTCGTACTTTGACTGTGTTAAAATCAGTGACTAAGCCATGAATATGTCGCATAATTTTAAATATTTGGATCAAAATGTTAACAAGATAGGTCCTAAATGGTAATGCTATCAGGCTTAGGTTAGATTAATTCAAAAATGTGGTTAGTATAATATATATGATTCTAGCTGGCACTAGATTGCCTAATGATCTATATTTGTCTAGCCGTTTTTGAAAATTAATATCTATATCGGACAAACATAATCGTATTGATAATTAAAGGCATTATATCTACACATCATTACTATAGCATTAATAATACACGATATAAGCTAAATTTTATTTGTGTTGCATATAAAAATTGTAAAAAATAAATATACTATGATATCAAACTGCCAAAGTGCTCCATAGCAAATACACCAACGAAAAAACATATTTATTTGTCTATTTTCAAGCCCCACGTTTTTTTACTAGAACAAACATTATATCGGACAAACAGTAACACAATCATATTGACACTTAGAGAAATTACATTACACACAACCCTTGCTTTCTTTCAAGTTATAATGAGATGTATATCAACAAACAGTAGCACATATTAATAATCAAAATATATATATATTTACACAACTTTAATACTACACGAGGCCAGCTACCGAAGTTATCAAAATACTCCACTGTAAATATATAACGGTTACAATAACACCTTGAAAATCTATTATTATTATAATTATTTTTATTATTATTATTTTTATTATTATCATATGTATTAAGTAGTATCTAGGTACATACGATTCACATATTACGTAATGTTGATTCATGTTGCTCATCAACATATTAGTTATAAGAGTACTTCATATCGACACCACTAATAGTTACAATTACATAGATAGATATCTCTATTAATGTTTCATCAGTTGTATTGCATACCATATACCGATACCTAAATCGCCTAATCAGTACATTTTTTAGTCAAAATGTTTCACGTGAACACCGCTCAGGTGCAAACATTACACCACCCAGACAGTTTCGCACCGCCCGACCGACCAGTGATTGAGTACAACCCATTGCGCGAAATTGTCCGTGTACCGCACATACCGCCAGGCGGCGTTCACACGAACCACTGTACCAACAAACAATTACATCCATCACAACCTGTAAAATTAAATTAAATGCTCAATTAAAAATCTAATTAATTACAGCGATCTCAGCTGGCACTCTTTCTGCATTATCATAACTATTTATGCTTATTATTACAACCATGATCGATTTAATAAACTATTTAAGCATAAGCTCTATAAGCCCACAAAGTTTCATTCTTCTGCAATTGCTTATACATTCATCATGGAAAAACAAAACAAATATATTCAATGAATAACGTAAATCAAGCTTAAACATGAGTACTATTTCGTTGCATGATGTAGTCATGCCAACAGTGTCGTATATAAATATTTAACCTTATTGTAAATACATATACGCATACAAATCATATTTATTCGATTATCGACTGACAGGAACAGTCTCCTTGCACAGTACTGACCGACGTAATCACCTTTCTCACAAATGGCCGACATGGTCCATTAAATATCACTTGGTCGCTTTGTCACGTGGTTTTGTTTACATTATAGTCTTGACGGCTATCAAAAATGTATATATATAAATATATACTGTATATATATATATATATACTACATATACTACCCCCAAAGCATGGGTAACTTATTAGCGCTATGATATTTTAGAAATTGACAAAACCATCGTGACAGAGAGATAAAGTATATATAGCATTGATATAAGTCAACGATTGTAAGTTGAAGCTATAGAAAATATGTCGTACATAATCTCAACTCAAAAGGCACGATATTAACGTAGTGAGGTCAGCACGTGCTCCAAATGTAAATATACGCTAAGTGACAGACCCAGTTTATAAATGAAGACACGTGTATTTTACCGACTGTTGAGTTGTGATTATGTAGTAAATCACGTGCGGCAGTATGATTACTACTAACAAATGTGTAGTAAATATTACAGAGGTTCAACTGACTGTGCCTATACTTGTAAATGAATATATATGGTATATATAGTTCAGACAAAAGTTCAATATTGAATAATATACGTTGAGTATTTCCGTATACCTGTTAACATAATTACATATATATATTTTATATTTTGTAATTCAAATCAATTTTTATATATAAAAGTATATATAATGTTAATCACGTTTTCTGTGAATTGACCTGGAATATGTATTTAGTTATAAAGTCTAATAAATAAGCAAGTATTATAAATTAGTCAATATATCGAGTGTTCCGATAAAATGCAAGAATGACAACGGGAGCATATACTATATTTACGTAATGCTGGTCAGCCGTCGATCAGCTATGTAAAGTAAAACAAAGGTACACAAAGGTATTAGTGGAACAGTACCTTTAATAGCTGTTGCGTCTGACCGACCAGGTATTGTAAATAAACAAACAATGCATCAAAAGCGCCTGCCCCATTGTTTCGATCTTACCGAAAAGAAAAGAAAGAAAGAAACGAGGACGATGCGTTTTTGATTGATATTACATGGTTGATATATAAATGTTATAGAAAAGCGTCAGCAGAAATAACTGATATTACTAAGAATTGTGAATTGGATGTAATTATTCTCATGTAGAAGACGGACGTCACAGTTCGTAGTACCAATCGGGGTTGTTATCAACAGCAGCTGCAATAGTTTGTGTATATATATATTATATGTGTCACTGGTTACTGTTGTTTTTTCATTAAGCACGTATTTAACGGTCTTTTATGGATTTAAGTACCACAAAAGGGTAATCGCGAACATACACTAGCTTGTGGTTATGATTATCTTTATCTTTTGTGGTTATGTTTATCTTTTATTAAAATTATGTTTGTTTGCCCAAAATATCAGCCCGCTCCAATCCCATTTTTTAACAGTAAAATATGTGTTTTTTTCTTTTTTGTTGTTTTAATGGTATGATTGTTTGATGGTATGATTGTTATATGACTGTTTAATGGTATGACTTTTTATTGATGTGATTGTTTAATGGTATGATTGTTTAATGTTATGGTTGTTTAATGGTATGGTTGTTTAATGGTATGGTTGTTTACAGCGTTAATTAATGGTATGATTATTTAATGGTATGGTTGTTTAATGGTATGATTGTTTAATGGTATGATTGTTTAATGGTATGGTTTTTTAATATTATGATTGTTTAATGGTATGCCTGTTTACATCGTTAATTAATGGTATGATTATTTAATGGTATGGTTGTTTAATGGTATGATTGTTTAATGGTATGATTGTTTAATGGTATGGTTGTTTAATAGTATGATTGTTTAATGGTATGCCTGTTTACAGCGTTAATTAATGGTATGATTATTTAATGGTATGGTTGTTTAATGATATGATTGTTTAATGGTATGGTTGTTTACATCGTTAATTAATGGTATGGTTGTTTAATGGTATGATTGTTTACATCGTTAATTAATGGTATGATTGTTTAATGGTATGGTTGTTTAATGGTATGGAAGTTTAATGGTATGGTTGTTTAATAGTATGATTCTTTAATGGTATGCCTGTTTAATGATATGTTTCCTTACAGTGTTAGTTAATGGTATGATTGTTTAATTGTATGATTGCTTAATGATTCGATTGTTTAATGGTATGGTTGGTTAATGGTATAGTTGTTTAATGGTATGGTTGTTTTAATGTTTGTTTTTTTGGAAAAATGCAGATAGTGTTTATCAATAGTTTTCGATAGGAATTTTATCTACCAGGTTAAGATTGTCAACTTTGCAATATACATTGTACTAAAATCATCTTTAATAAGTACACAAATTAGTATCCAAACAGTTAAACTTTAAACAGCATTCACAAAAGAATCTGACATACATGGTAGGGAAAATAATCCATACCTACCTGCCGTTTGAAAAATATAAGGTCGGGCAAACTAATATATTTTTAAGTGTGGCCTTATTTAACGGCTGATCAACACATTATACTACGTTGTTTAGAGTCGACAGAGGGGAACAATACATAGGAATCCTGAAACCTGCCCTTATTAATGAATAGCTGTTTATGGTTCTTTAACGTGCTCAGAGAATAAATAAGACTGCGATACACGGGACCGCGCGGTTTATGTCCGCATTCGATGGACACTTATCGATATGTTTTTTAGCATGGTGAACTTGGTCACCAAGCTATAGTTACCGTGTTTTTTCACGAATCCTAACTACAGCCTCACTGATGAATCGACGCATTGCCTGAAAAAGAAGACCCATATTTTAACAGGTGTTTCTTCTTTTCTAGTGCGGATACAAATAAGGTAATGTCATTTAGAAATTTCAAACAATTTCCTCGATACATTGGTTAAGTTATATATTATTTATATAGCTATGTCATCTATTGTTTCATCGTTTAGCTGTGTGTTCTATAAATAGATCAATCATCACATGATCATCACGTGATCTTGCGTAAAATATATTCATACGCTGTATTGTTCTCCTAGGATAGTGATTGAGATTTGTAACCAGTTAATTTTATAATTTATTTCTCTTGTTGCAACACCATCAAACGCATATCTTCCATCTTTCTTGGATTTATATATTTAAGAAATATACATGGCCTTTATAGTCTTCATATAATATTTAATAGGTTTGGTTAGAAAAGGTACTATCCTTTGTAAAAAAGTTGTTGCTGCCTATTCTCCGGAATAAGATTTCAGCTTATTTTGAAGTACGCTGTGTAATATTCTGAAGTCTTAACCTCCCTTGCTATGAAGTTAAAATAACTGTTTCGGTCGTAAAATAATCCTGAATACGTGTGCTGATCGCGTCGGCGAAACCGAATGCAAATCAACAAGATCTGACTGGGTAGGGTCAATTCGGACACTGTGGTTTTAGAATAAATACCTTATAGATCATCAAAATTTGTAAAATAGTATTAGCTCAGTGGGGAGAGTTGCAGCCCCATAAAAGTATGGATTATACAGCGAGCGGGATGGGTTCGAATCTGAGCAAATCCAAATTTTTTTTATTCTAATTATATTTTTTTTATGCAAAACATTTTTTTCATTCATGCCCAATGGTCTTAAAAGGGGTACATCAGAATTTTTCTAGAAACAGATTAAATTATAAAATTGTTCCAGTTCACGATAGAAAACACTATCAATCAAAACGTGAAGCTAGAACCATTTTGTTAATGTCTAAAGTTTCAAACACCATATAGCTAGGGTGGACTCGCACGTAATATGCTAAAATTAACCCTGGTGCGTCATCTAGGATAGCACGTATTACTGTGCAGAATGAATTTCTTTGCAACTAAAAGATTGTATAGTCTCATTATGTTTTGGTCATGTAGAATAAAATATTAATATTTGTCAATTTTAAATCGGACACCTATAGACCACCGTAAAAGGCCTGATGTACTCCCTTTTAGACTTAAGTCGGAAAACAAATTGTATGTGTGTGTGTGTGTGTGTGGAGAGTGGGTTGTTTTTTTTAAAGATGTTTACGACTTTTATCTATGTGTCAATTTGGTAGAGGTAGAGGTAGACCTCATCTGTTTTGAAACAAACTCGTAGAACCACAGACCTGCCGTTCGTTAGTGAGTAACTGTCAAACATTATTCAATGTGCAAACGCGTAACAAGCGGGACTCGGACGTATGACTGTAGCATTGAGAGATATACATTACACAACAAGTCTAGAGTAGATCTAAACACAAATATGTTAACTTTTATTACAATTTTCAAATTACATGCAAAACTGATTGAATTATATTCTGTTAAGGCCAAAACAAAACAAAGCAAGACAAAAATGAAGGGGTAAAAGTTGTTGTGTCGAGGGTAAAAACGGCGATTCGGTTGGGTGACAGGAAAGAAAATACTTTTTGTTTAGGCCTAAGGTAGTAAACGAAATTTACCATGACTTTGGTGATTATTGTCAACAAACGATTTGCCGACTTAAAAAAAATCCACGTAAAAATTACAATTAGTGATATGAATCGTGAAATTCTCAGTAGCGTTCACATACATGGTTGAAAAATATAACAACGAAATAATTGTGTATGAACATCATGTTCACTCCGAGTTGTGAGATTAAATCACAACTGTATCCCGATAACAGTGGCACTCCGAGTTGTGAGAATGAACTACAACGGTATCCCGAGACCAGTGGTATTCCGAGTTGTGAGAATAAATAACAACGGTATCCCGAGACCAGGGATACTCCGAGTTGTGAGATTAAAATCAAATGAGCACAAATATGTATAAGTTATGTTTTGTATATGTGTAGTATGTATGTCTCTACTACAGGTTGTATTTAAAACATATGTTCTTTTAGTTGAAGGTCACACTTTTTGGAACACGGAAGCTTCAGGGAGAATTTGTCATTTTACAGTGACATTCCATGTTTAAATTTGTATATTATAAATCTTTGTGCAGCGGGGGATATGGCTGTCTTTCAGCTACACTCTGACTACTGACTACACTCGTGTTCACCTGATTTTAATCATACTTGCATAGTAGGTCGATATCAATGCAAAGTTGTTTCCTATTTTAATTCAGCTATGTTGGTCAAAGGGTCTATGAATTACCTCCCCTTGAATTGGCAAAATTAGTTGTCTTGACCTTTCTGACGCTATATTCATTTCTAATGACTCAAACTGGTGATGTTTTTTGATACACTTTAACACCTGTGAATGATGAAGCGTTTCGAAGATTAATTTTCATTATAACCAATTCATTCTTTTTGTTCACTTCTTTATTCCTGTATATACCTTACATTATATTGTTTTAATCGCCTTAGTTCCAGATACATTAAACAATGCATTGATGTATTATTACATGCAATGATGAATTGTTATTAAGAAGAGTTGACACATTTTCAGTCCATCCATGTCATGCGTGATTGGAAAGAAACCTTCCATTACATGGATGCACAAATCATAGTTCACCATGCTCTCAGTACCTTCGGTACTTTGATTTTGTGTTGTTCGTGGGTGGTAAGGAGAAGGATCATCCCCGATCGTACTCTCCAATATATTTCCCTAAAATGGGGTGAGTAGTGGGCGGGGTGTGAAGACAATATCCATGTGTGGATCTTGGTTGACTTAGGAGGCATGCCCATTAGAAAATAAATCTTTGTTTCTGGTGCATTTTCAGAGTAATTATGTTATTCGTAAACTCCTATGATGAACAAAGTTGGACCCGGTGCGTGCTCCCTAAAGTCCGACAAACATATTAAATATGCTTGACTGCTTCTTTGATTTGGGGCTGGGGTGGGCGTGGGGGAGTGGGTGTTCACACTTGTTATCTGGGCGTAACCAATTTCATATTGTAAAGTATGAATTGAATGTTGATTAACGCCGCATCAACACATTATAGTTTTTTTTGAACTGCCCAAAAGAGTGGTTAATGATTAAAATACACATGATTCCGGGAACCTGCCCTATGCTTATTAAATACCAGATTTCTGTGGTTCTCTTAATGCTCAGAGGACCGCCCGATTTACGTCCCCATACGACGGAGGCAAATGAAAAGTGTCTTTCCCAAGAACACACCAACAAAACACAGTGTCACCGGTGAGGCTTTCAAATCCACCGTGCTATCCACTAGGCCACGCCAACCCCTTTGTAATAGCAGTATCTAAAATACTTTTAGGCAAACATTTTGATGAACATTGAGTGCAGGCAATCGCTTGCGCTCGCATTCAGATTGTTTGTATTAGCGGAGGATATAGCTAAGTAATTTTGGCAAAATAGTTCAAATGGTGATACAAGAATGACATTTGGCCGAATAATTCCTTAGTGTGTCGTGCTCATGTCAAGGACCTGAGCCAACTCAGTTTCCCATTGTTATGCTCTCCCTTCGGGGGAGCATATAGTTGCCGCTTTGTCGATCGTTTCCGGACATAACTCAAAAACTACTTAAGGGACTGCAATTAGACTTCATACAATGATAGAGGGTAATAAGGGGAAGTGTTGTGTAAAAGTACCACAACTATATCTTCATTCACTGTAGTTATTGCCCTTTGTAAAGTTATAATTCTTGTGCGGAGAATAACTCAAAAACTACTAACTTAAATGTAACTGCAATGAAACTTCGCACAATAAAATAGGGCAGTGAGAGGTCCGTATCTCTGTCTGTCTGTCCGTCCTTCTCTCCGTATATCTTGTTTTTAATAGGTTTTGTTTGAATGGTGTTTTACGTCAATTTTAGCCCATGTTAGGCCATATCTGACGGTCGATGTTTTTGTGGTAGAGGCAGATCACCGTATTGTTTACTACGTAGAACCAGTACTGTATACCTCAAGCCATCTGAAGAAAAAATCTAAAAGTTGTCTATCTCAGTAATACAGCATGGTTTTCGTATCGAGTCTATCTGTCATTGGTCATATTCGTTTGCTAAACAATTACCAGTATGCTCGCAGGGGATCAAAACTTGTTCCAAACGTACACGTCGTCCAATCTCAAAATTGATTTCGGTAATAACGATTTATAGGGTAAAGTGTAAAACACATGTTTTGTCAAAGATTATTTTGATTTTAAGCAGTGTTGTTAAATTGTCATATTAAACAATATGTTTATGTAAGTACATGCAACTATTTAAATACCAAACTGGCATATGCAAAATACCTCGGTCAAGAATCATCTCTCGTCTCATTTACTAACACAACACTTTTCCCAAATCCTCAAATTATTTGATATTGTATTGTGTTCTCATTGCTATATTGAAGGGATTATATATCTTAGTTGTGTGTTTATTGTTGAACATGTAGCGTAATACAGTAACATGCAGGTGGGAAGATAAATGTAGGGGAAATTTCCAAATATATTTCAGATGGTTTAACATTTCATAAGGCGTCCTATCATTGTGTCAGATGATATCTGTCATGCAACTCTATATTATTAAGTTAAGATTTAATAGCATCATACTTGCAATTCAATGTTTGCAGTTATTATCCCAAAATATGTTCTGAATGTTTAAGGTTATTGATGTCATCATTCTATCTTACGAGCACACATTTTTGTTCTGATAATGTCTTTATTACTGAAACAAAACACCACAACTTACGTCAAGATGATATCTGAAAGTTAATGGATAGAGCATCAGACGTATTTAATTCATAAATTGTTTTTATCATGCATGTGTCCATATGTTAATGTCCTTTTTTGTAAACGTTCAGCTGCTTATTTGTTGTTTAATAATGTATAAATTGGTAACATGTTTTAAGCAATAAAACCAAAATTCATTTGCGGACATGCTGCATGTACTTCACCGACATATATATATACAACTTACATATTTTTGAATCCCAACTCTATAGACTCAATATAAATGGTTTTAACCAGCCATACCAACCCCCGAAATTGAAGAGTCGAATTAATAGTTACCAAGTCATACTTCATTTACGCATATTCAATAACACAATTATTGTAAGAACCCGTGAAATAAACCTATACTTTTAATTGGTACATATACCTTATTATATGACCTGAATACCTGGATAGAAATTTGATAAACGGTTTTGTAGTGTAATTTTGCCATTATTTGGCGGTTAGTTTCTATAAAATATATAAAAATGCGAAAATGCGAAAATATGTCTTCACGAGGGACACTTACCAAACTATTTATCATAATGTTGTAAAACATGAAATTGTTTGAAGATACGTGGGGCTTCGTTTCGAGAAGCTTATTACGACATGTGTATTATAATGTACAGGACTTCACTTCATGCGAAGCTGACTGTAGAACACCCTACCAACCCACAAACAATTTATTTTGAATAGCATGTACATTCCGTCTAGCAGGTTACTATCACTATTACTATGGACAGCTGATCATTTAAAAATAATTATTGATATATCACCAACATGTACAATATACCTTTAATATAAATACCGTCGACGTCGTTATGTTAATGACACGACGTCAACATAGACGTCTTTTTTTCGAAGGGGTTTGGGGTCAATAAAAGAAGTATATTGAAACAAATATTCCGATGACCAGTATTGTTTTTTTTAATTCCGATAGGAAATTAAATTCTCCAAAAATACTAAAATTCTGCAGTTTTTTATAGAGCCATTTAAAAGACAAAGGAAATTCTATAAATACTAGTTTACAGCCTAATTTAAATGATATAATTTATATATAAGATGAAAGGTCTCGTCAATACTAACAGTGTGATATAAAATATAATTGTAGGTGATTAAACTAACACTCTGTGATGCTAAAAACGTTGACAATTGAGTGCAACGCGACTTTTATGAAAAACGTCAAACATAGCCATATTTGAGACGGTATTATCAAAATCTTGTTCACATGAAAACAAAACAAAATTCAGATTCAAATCGCAAATATCTTCAAAATTACAAATTAATATAGTTCATATGCGTACCCTTAAATATTCGAATAGGTGAATCCCCCTTAATATATAATCGAACGATTGATCCACTGCTCTTGGCCGATTAGATATGTATTCGAGTGATTATATATGTATACGTGACAAGATGTAAGTGATAGAATTTAGGCCATATACCACTACTGCATTTCCCTAAGGTCTCCATTATAGCCTTTTGGCCTACAGCTCCTATTGCTATATCCGAACTTTTTAAAGAACTGTCTTAGAGACACTAAAAAATGACCAGCAGATTGGAGGGTAATGTGATGCTTTCGGCCTCTAATATTTCACTGAAGATGGCCACCCCTAGAATGGCAGTAAAGAAATTTTACTTTTTGCTAATATACTCTCAGCACAATTGTATCCATAAAAATGCAAATTTCAGTCAAAATATCCCAAATCAACATGTTTTATGATGGAAATATAATATTTTGATGTTTTATGGGGTTTTGTTATGGGTAATTTAATTCAATCAGAATATACCTTACAATCTGACCCTATGCTCTAATATACCCTATACTTTTTTCACCCAATCAGAAGCCCCAAATAAACTGTGGTATCTGACCAGAAAAATAATCAAAGATCAGATCTATCACAGATTTCAGGAAGGTCACAAGTACTGTTAAACGCATTATGAGAGACTAGATAAGAAAATGCGTTAAAAAAAATCCGATCACGGTGTCACGTTCGCAGGACGCATCCAACCAAAAAAAAAAGCTTTTAAAACAGCAATTGACAGAATATATAAAAGTAAATATATTAAAGTGAAAAAGAAACGTAACTCTGAAATTTCATGAAAATATAATTTAAAAAAATGCAGAATGGGCCTGGAACCTTCTCATCTGCAGAGAACTGTAGAGTTGCTTCAAATTATGTTGTACAAACTCCATGTTTTGCTGGAGCGGCGACCATTGTTTTCTGCCATCGCTCAAGCAGAACCTAAAACAATATAGGGATGATGATGAAGACCTTTAATGAATATTATGACAAAAATGACAAAATGAACTTGAATACCTACCTGCCTGGATATGCATTGACATTAGTTCTTGCTCCGGATTAATAATATTAATGTTGTACTCTAAACTGACACTTCATCAGCTTCATTTAAACACGTATTTTCTATAGTTAAAGTTCAAGGTCCTAAAGTATACTGTGATAAAATTCGCTGATACGACGTTATCTGCCATCCGTCCTTATCGTGTGATAAATTGATAAGAATTGATCTACTTGTTTCCGTTATACAGATTGATCTGAAACGATCGGAACATTGATTAATCGATGTTTAATTGGCGCGTATTGTCTATGTTGGTGGTTAGCAATGTATTGCCCGCTTTCTTCAACTTAAAGTCCAATAGGATATCAGTTTAGGCCAAACGTAAACACATCTTAGTTCGACCAAACCCGACCTTTGCTTTTTTCATATGGGTAGGTAGGTAGGAACATTTTCGTTTTTTACTTTTTTTTATTGCATGTATGGCCGTTTCTTTTGTAAATGCTATTTGAAAGTTTAACTGTTTTAGTCCATGAGCCATGAGATTGGTCGGTACCATCTGAGATGGCAAATTCTATAATAATTGTTTTCGAAATCATTGATGACTACAGGGATCAAATTTAATATTTTTAACCACTTGCTAAAAAAAGCAATTGCGAAGACTTTCTACTTGAGGTACTTGCATTACTAATTTATAACCTTGATTCATTTAAGAACGATTGCTATACATGTAATAATGACATGTTCACACTCAGCTAGATCTGATGTGTTGACAGATCTATATCACTATCATTTCTTGTCCTAGCTCCACCAAATTAGGGTATGGGTTTCTTTATAGTATTATCTAGAGGGTCGGTCACTTTGTTTTTTTTTAATATTTTTTTAATATTATATTTTGTTTAGATATTTTATTGGTCATAGTTTTTACAGTGGTTTCAAAATATCAAAGATACATATAAAAGTAATGTAATACATTAATAAAGCAGTTAATAGTACCATGTTTATGTAGACATATCGACAAATTGTACCAATTACCTAGAGTAACAGCTATGTTGGTAGATACTATCTAGAAATCTTTACCGATTTATTATATTTGTGTTTTCTGTTACAAAGCAGAATATGCAGAATGTACATATTATCCTTTTAATAATTAAATGTATCATGTTTACTTAGACATATCAACAACTTGTATCAATTGCAGAGTAACATCTACGTTATAGTAATTGTGTCTGCTATATATGCTGGGCTTCCATGGAACCAACATTGTGATGGGCCATAATGGTGTAATAAACTCAGATCAAGGTTTGCATGGACATTGTTGTATATATCTATAGCACTGAAACGATTTGCGTTAGCTAAACCAAATGTTGGATTGGGATTGCTTATATCATTATCGAGATGGGTGCATACTTAATTTAGGTGCAAATGAATCACGGGCTCCCTACGAGCTTAACATAGCCTCAGAAATGTTCAATAATTTTAGTTTAAGTAAACATCCGATCTTTGTTCCTGACCATATGATTTACTCTTCTTATTCTTATTTCATTCATACTGGGGTATTCCCCACCCCGCCCACACAACCCGAAACCCGGTTATTTATTTATTTTCATATATTTCTGCATTATTTTGTTTATTGATTCTTAGGCCTATAACTATGGTGCATAATGCCCACCTAAGTTCCAACTCCCCACCCATCCATCATCAAGAGGGTTGTGGTCGGGGGACGGTAAGGTGCACTATAGACATACAACATATATGTTTACGTTTCTTATTCATAGTTCAAACCATATTGGGGTATGGGCTCGCCTCGCATGGAGGTAAGGGAGTTGGTGAGTAGTGGGAGGGGGTGGGTGGAGGGTGCACACTCAAATATTGTTTTTGGTTTGGTATTTTTCTTCAAAAATAACCAATCCTCATCTATTTTTTTCCTGGGACTTGGGAGGGTGGGAAGTGTGGGAGAGGGGCGAGAGTGGGGCAAACGTTAATATTTCTTCGCTGTTAGTTTTGTTTATTATTACATCAAAAATATGGTGCCTGATGTTGGATAGGGTGGGTGGGGAAGGGGATGACGGAGTACACTATCAAATGAATTTTGTATCTATTTTTCTTAACAGATAACATCAATCCTTAACCAGTTATTTAAAAAAGAGTAAATATTTCTGTGTTGTGAGCCTTACACCGTGATTATGGTGTATACTGCCTACCTCAATCCCCACGATAAAGTCCATATTTTCAATTCGTTCCCCAAGGTCACAGATCACTATGTTATTATTTTTAGCACATCTCAGAATGGCCGCCATTCAAATGATTAAAGCTTAATTATGGCTTATCCCAAGGAACATATACACGTAACTGTTTTATTTTATTTTGGCTTCCATTTAGGCTCCTCTGTAATATATTAAATGTCCCCCGCCACATGTTAAATATTTTCGGCAAATTGCAAAATGTGGCTTACCCGAATTTACATAAAAATGTTTTATTTTCCTTCTGATTTAGGTGTAAGCTCTTCTATAATGTAATAAATGCCCACCACAATCTCACCCCACTCCTCTGTTACTTTTTTAGCTCATTTCAAGATGG
Organism: Cyrtodaria siliqua; assembly: GCA_037043455.1. Lineage (NCBI taxonomy): Eukaryota > Metazoa > Mollusca > Bivalvia > Adapedonta > Hiatellidae > Cyrtodaria > Cyrtodaria siliqua. Next base: position 35,332 of record JAWPHD010009243.1, read on the forward strand.
CCGAAATCCAAATGCTTATGTAATAGATAGAGTCTGGACTCGGCGAGTTGGTTTATTTAAACACCGAGATGGGTGTAGCCCATCGAGGTGTTTAAGTAACCACCGAGCTAATACATACTCTATATTTTTTGTAGTATGGTGTACTTAGTAACACAGTCTCGACCTGGGCACCACGACGTTTAAAAAAAAATGGGTTTATAGCATTTTATATGGCACATAATATTCATTTTTTTGTACCAGAACATCCGTCTGTCCATTACACAGTTGTATGAAGGTCAAATATTAGCGTAGACCTGCATATCGTTGAAGAATGGTCACAAAATTCTGATTTTGACAAATCAACAATGAACTCTTGCAAAGTCCAAACGCTCTACACGATTAGATTTTGGCATTTTTTCAATTATTTTGCTTTCAAAATAAAGGTTGGACATATTTGTCCGGAATGACATTCCCCGATTTTGGGGAATTGGACATAAAACGTCTTGATAAAAAAAAAACACAATTTCACACTCACCTTTGGACGACAATTTCTGCACTGGGCACCGTAACGGAAAATGCACGGTGACAATTTTAACGCAAAACAATAGCGTTATGGTGCCTTTGATTCCCAACCGTGTATATTGTTTTAGGTGCTGCTTGAGTGATGGCAGAAAACAATGGTCGTCGCTCCAGCAAAACATGGAGTTTTTACAACATAATTTGAAGCAACTCTACAGTTCTGCAGATGAGAAGGTTCCAGGCCTATTCTGCATTGTTTTTAATTATATAGCGGAAATTCCCGAGTTGCGTTTCTTTTTCACTTTAGTATATTTACTTTTATTTTATGATAAGCAATGAAATACCGTATTTTATCAGTGAAATAAAAGTGTTATTCCACACTGTGGAATATAGAGTGTTATTCCACAGTAGCTGCCGGGACTACTCTTTTAATGTACAACCAACACAAATGCACAGTAACATGTCTCACAATATATTCCAACGGTTATACTGTTACATCCACTGTCCATTTAATTACTTTCTTTCTATGACGTTAACGGTTTCCTAAAAAGTGACGTCATGTAACTTTTCGTTACGTCATCCTCAACAGGGCGCTTAGCCAGGTGTGTAAAACGGTTTAGTTACTGAAATTGCTTAAATAAGAGTTTGTAAAATCATAAAATAAAAAGAAAATTTGTTGTTTTGTCGTGAATAACATATTTTATTTCATCTCGAAGTTAGAAAACTTTTATATTTTCACTCTTCGCATTCGTGAAAATATAAAAGTTTTCTAACTTCGAGATGAAATAAAATATGTTATTCACTCCAATATCCTCTATATCGGTCTGGGTAGAATAAAATAAATCGCCAACTGTATTCACGCACATAAAATTCAACGTTTGCTTGACGTTATGTTGTAGGGATGGGGTTGGGGGTAAGGGTATCATAACAGGATAACAACAAATTGAATTTAATGATTCTAGGTAATAGATAACAATGAATTAGCAATACACAAAACTGTTCACAGTAAATAAATTTTACATTTCACGATAGGTGGTGGAGGGGGAGAGTTGGGGTCAAACTAAACAAATAGCAGACAACATTAAATTAACCAAAAGATAACAATATATTTTTAAAATAACAAAAGTATAAATTTCGCCAATTACAGCATAACACAAAAGTTTAGTTACACAGTCTTGTTACCATCACGTGCTGCTTCTCATAAGTCAAAAGACAGTTTAAATTTTTAAACTTTTAATTAACATGCAAATATGTCTATTGTACATACAATCTCTCAAAGTCTAGCCAATAGCCAAAATCTCACCAACGTTAATGGCAAGTTCGGCATCGATTTTCATCCAGGCCTTTATGCTGTTTCCTCTGGCTGAATCCGTGTAGCATAGAGTAGCGAAGAAAGCAAAAGTAGGCCGGGTGACCAAGGCTAGAGTAAAGCTTAGAACTTTAAAAGGTTGACACCTTAAAACGAGGTCAGAAACGAGGCTAGAAAACTCATGTAGCTTTATTCACAACATACGAGTCATGCAAACGTTTACTTGTATTTGCGTGAAAAATTGCGAATACAGTCGGCTAATCGCTAGTGGGTACTTTAATCGGAATAATTTGCCAAGACCGATATTTGCAAATAAGATATATACATCATACGGATAACAAAGCGTAGTAAAGAAATCAGAAGCATGCCGGATGACAGGGGCTAATCATTCCGTTGAAATTTTATTTAACTAAAACATGACGTTAACTCGAATTGTTTTTTTTAGATTTTAAATCGACATATTTATATCACATAATCGACAAACAGTACATAGCTTCAAATAAATATCTGGTGTTTATCAAATAAATATCTCGTGTAATACAGCTACTACTCATTACGTGAAGTACCTTTATATTGATATATTTTATTTGTTTTGTTTCAACGCGATATAAAGAAAAGAAAAAAATGTGCAGTTCACTAAAATCGATGTATTGTAAAATAAAGAATCTTTTCAACGTATTTGTTTTGCATTTATTGAATTGTGTCGTGTTTTGTCGACATACATATATCGATTTATAGATATAGTGATTATACGAGGGTGCTTCAAAAAGTTCTGTCACTAGGCATATATCCTTTGAAATGGATATTACACTGAGATAAAGTAGTGTATTTATAGTACTTCTGGGTTCGCTCTCTCACATTCCACAACAAAAAATGAAAACTTTCCGGTTATTTATACTCTTGAATTACCTCCCCCTACCACACCTTTTGGATACTGTCATCTCTGAAAATGTTCTTGTTACAAAACTTTGTAAAAATTATTTGAATAATGCTCTGCTTTAAAATTTTCTTGTACGCCATCTGTTGTCATTCGCCCATAATCCATGAAAATGATTGTCGAGAATTCGGAAAGGTCTTGCTGCAAACCAGATATGAGTGAATGCATATCCCTTAATTTTAGCAGAAATAACACTGATTTTTTTCATTTTGATTGTGGAAATGTTATAATATATTTTAAATGTCGTAATTATTCTCATAGTAGTAATATGTTTTCATATTTTTTTACAAATTCTAGTCATTCAGTGTTTAAATTTCATATTCAACACACTATTGTAGAATTGTGTACAAGGTTTAGTAAAAATATTGATCATCCGAAAACGCTATTTCAGAAGACTGCCCTTCCATTTAAAGTCCATTTATCATTAAATTAATTTTAAGCGTTAGCTTAAAATGTTAATTTCTATGACAATGCCTTTTCATCTACCATGCCTAAATTCTGAATCTTGTAATGCACAGATATAACTGGTAATGTACGAGACATTTCAAAGGTCTTCGACAAGTACTTAAAGAGAAACAGGCATTAAAAAAAAGTAACAATTAACATACCTGAAAAAACTCAGGACGAAAATGCCTCAGTATGTATAAGTGATGTGTATTCAATGTTCCATAACTTTCGTCACACAAAATATACAGCATTCATTGTACCATCAATGGAATGGTATTGAAACTCTCTTTCATTTAGTATCAAACATAAACGAGCACATAATTGTTAAAACGCATTAGTGACAGAACTTATTGTATGAACCTCGTATCATAACAACTGAAGTTGTTTTAAATGGAGAAATTCAATATAACCCAACAAGACGAGGCACAAATACGCTTCCGTACAATTGTAAGAATGTCCCATTGTCGTTGGCGACATTACGTAATGTCGCGTTGTCGTGCGCATTGTCGATACGACATCGCGACATTGCGATACAGCGTCACGGCATAATTGTCCCGATGTCGTATCCCAATGTCGAGTTGTCGTATCGCAATGTCGCATTGTCATGTCGCGTTGTCGTGTTGTCGTGTGTCACATTGTCGCCCACGACACTGCGACATTGTATCTGGCTCCAACCGGACACCGTATGGTACTGTTGCAATTGTTACAACGGTATTTTCTCCGCTTGCAACTAGTGTTGAATAATTTAATAACGGTGTTCATTTATTCATACCCGCCGCTTTACAAACCTATGAATTTGTTAATGTCTTTACGTGGTAGTTTGTGACCGAGTTAACAGAAACACGTCATATATTCTTTACAACACACATTTATATATATCTATTTCTTCAATTAATGCAATGTTCGTAGTATACCAAAATTAGAATATTCAGATTAATGTCACTTTCTCACTTTTCCCATTTCACGTTTTTGTAATAATTTGATATTTTGAAGTCCCCCTAATATGAAGTATTCTAAGCCGAAACTAATGCCAAAAAGATTCCTAATATCTCCGAGCCAAACCTTTTATACAACTACAGTGTGTAACACCAACCCCCTACAGATGTGTAAACAGAAGCCCCTTATCAGGAAGTGAATCTTCCCCCAACACATCATGTGTTAACCCAAGTTTGACCTTCCTTTGTCTAAATGCTACACAGTCTCCCCAATTACACCCCGTGTAAACGCCGTGTAAGAACTACACAAAACACCCCTGTGTGACCAGAATAAAATACACTGTATAGAATATCAGATCACAAACTTGCCCGGCTTGTGTTACACTATGTATGCAAGGTTATATGGAACTTTAAATACTTCCACACAAAGATTGCATAAAAAGCATATTCATATAATACATCTTTAAGGACTATGGCTTACTTTATTTAGAAATGATGTCTCGTGTGCCATTTTTAGATAAAAGGACAATTCTATGGACAAATTTATTTAACATAAAAAACAAAACATCTTAGAATAAAATTGCACTAAACTTTTCGAATATAAAGGGCACTATTTCTGCCAAATAAATATTGTTTCTGATATTATGTTCACATCAATAGTGTTGCATTACTGTCATCTATTATATCATTGACAATGTTCATGCCTATAATATGCATTGGGATGAAAATTTCAATTAACCATACCCCATCCATTTTGGATTTTCTTTTCAAAGATGGCTGATCAATAGCCCATAACATGTAATATTACCAAAACACATTCCTGCCAAATTTTATGAAACTCCAGGCAGAGGTTTGTGAAAACTAATCCGGATAAAGTTTGTGTATAAAGGGCCATTACTCTTCCAAAAATCATTAAACCGGTACATGGCAATGACATGGCAACTTGGCTGATAATTCTTACCAAGTTTCGTCGAAATCCAGCTAGTGGTTCAGGACAACTCCGTACAAATTCAGTGTATTAAAACCTTTAAAAAGCCGTAACTCCTCCAAAATAAATCATTCAACCGGAACACGGCGATGATAAACACAACTAGGCTTGGTACTGATCACCCTTGCAACATGTCGCTGAAATCTGTCCAGGAGTTCAGAAGAGACTAGTCTGGACAATGTTTTTGTATTAACACATTTAAAGGGCCACTTCACCGCCAAAAATCATTCAAACAGAAAACGGCGATGATATGGACAAAAGTAGGCTTGATACTGATCATCCTTGCTATATTTCGTTGAAATCCGGGCATTACATGGTCTGAATATGAACTTTCATACTCCATCTAACCCCTTCTCCTGATAAGCAAAAACGGGGTTGGCTGCGGTAGGAAATAAAATCATATTGTAAAATTCAAACATTTAACAGGTAATTATAAACAGGCTATCGCATTTCTTTCAGTCTTTTTTTTATAAACTTGTTTTATTTTTGAAATATCCGTTTTTGAAATATCCGTTATAAAATCCTGCTAATATAAGATTTCCCAACGCTTAATGGAATTCAGTAATGCGGTACCACGTAATGGATTCAGCGGAACTATACTCCGGACAAAGTCTGTGTATTAAAACCTTTTAAGTGACATAACTCCGCCAAAAATCTTTCAACCAGAACACTGTGATGATATGCACAACTAGGATTGGTACGGATCATCCTTCGTTAATTCAAGGGCAATAACTCCAGTGTTACTGGTCCGATCTGGCTGGTTTTTGAACTCGTCCAAGCTCTTCGGGATGGTTCAGTTTCTATACTATTGACATTTTAAATATTGAGTTCTGCTCAACCCGGGATTAGAGGGCGTGAACGGCAAGCACTTTTCAATACTGTTCATGAACAGTCTCAGTCAAGCCGAGACTGCAGTATTTTTTATATTTATCGTGTTCGGTGATTTCCAAATATCACTTTTCATACTCGTTTTTCATTGATATTAACAATCTGGTAAAATTTGGTAAAGATCGGATGAAAAATGGAGACGCTAGAGTGTTGACAAGACAAAATATAACATTTTTGTTAATTCAAGGGCAATAACTCCGGTGTTACTGGTCCGATTTGGCTGGGTTTTTAACTCCTCTGAACTTTTATTGATATTAATAATCTGGTAAAGGTTGGTAAAGATGGGATAAAAAATTGAGGCGCTGGTTTGTTGACAAGACAAACTATAGCAATTTTCGTTAATTCAAGGGCAATAACTCCGGTATTACGGGTCTAATCTGGCTGGTTATCGAACTTGTCCCAGCTTTCACTAATATTAATAATTTGGTAATGTTTGGTAAAGGGACAATTTTTTCAGGAAAACTTAAAATATGTTTGTTTTCAACAAATAACACGATTTTTTTTTTTTTTTTTTTAAATTTTTAATTTTAATTTTTTTTTAGTTCCCAACACCGATACAGCCACCTGTGGGTCGATACTTGGCATTTTTCTTCTCTTTTTTTTGGAGCAAGATATTGTGAGATTCTACATGTATTTATCTCATAAACCCCATAAGTTGATGATGTGTAACTGAAAGGTTCTCTGTGATGTCAGTTTACCTCGATATATTGTGATAAATCATTGGTCAGAACAATTTTATTTTTTTTCATAAAAAGTTTTAGGGTCGGCCCCTTAAAATAGGATCGGTCGGGCCACCGGAAACAGAGGTAATTTTGTTTTGGCCTAAGTCCAGATTATAGTGTGCCCATACACGTGTCAGTATCGTTTAAAATATGGCGGATGGTCTGGTTTTCATTTGTTTGACTCAGATAGTGATGTGTAAGTCATAACTGTGGTATGATAAAAATTACCTCATTATAGAATTTAAAAAAACGGAATTGTTTGTATTTGTTTAGTGACATAATTATGGACCAGTGGTACGATTCACCGGAACACAACATACCAGAACAGAGATGAAACACCAGGATGGACTGTAACTGCTTTTTCAGTGAAAAGCGACAATGAGATGTACACTACAGAACTTGAGAAGGGCTGCATCACACTGAATGTCTTCAAGAAAAGCGTAATCTATCCTTTGCTTATATTTAAATGATTGTCTTTGACTGATAGTTGCATTGTTCTGTCCGGCATTTACAACCAGCATTGGATGGTGACACTAGCAACTTTTAGGAGTGGCCCATTGGGTCACACACAGATAAAATCATTGGATTGAATTTCTTCAAACCCATGCGCTGAAGTGAATGCAACTTGTCATCTTTTAAAGATGGTTCTTATTCAAGGTAAGATCAGGACAGATGGACTGTGGTGTTAAAATTAAAACAATTATCCACATCTCTCATCTATTTGTGAATCATATTTAGTTTTATCGGCTTAATACACAGGTCACAGTTTGCATATATTTAGTAATAAATAATAACATAGAAAATATCAATATTTCTGACAAAAAGAAAATTAGAGCCGCCCAGAGAGAGGGGAAGGATACATAGGAATCCGGGAACCTGCCCTACTCTTATTATCGAATAGATTCCTATGGTTCTTTAACGTGCTCGGAGGATAGACCGATACACGGGACCGCCCGGTTTACGTCCCCATCCGACGGACGAGGCTAAGGGAAAGTGTCTTGCCCAAGAACACACCAACGGAACTCAGTGGCACCACGGAGGATTGAACCCGGGGTCTCCGGTTACAAATCCGCCGCGCTACCGACTGCGCCACGCCAGCCCTCACAAAAAGAAAAAAGCCTGTAAAAAGGCAAATGGAACAATGTATGTATAGGTATAGTTAACAATCTTTCAGTTTAGTTATATCACGAGTGTCTACTTGAAGCAGTGAGGCAAATGCTCAATTTGGCAGTTTAGTTTCTTTCAAGCTTAGTAGTCTAAAGACAGATTAAAATATCGGACAGGGAAAGCAGCATTCAAGGACGACAGTCAACCACAAAACACAAAAACAAACACGCAAACAGACAAACGAGAAGGCAAAAGTAATAAAAAATACAAGCGACATCACAAACACAAAAGGGTTGACAATAGGGCTACCGCCTTGGAACGGTCAGTGGCAACAAAGGCCACTGGGGGTTTAAACCGGTTCTAGGGTGCACCAAACCTCACTTAATATAAATATATACCCCAACTCATCATTATCAAAAACTGTCTTGAACATATGTTTGCCTGTTTTAATCAGTCCCCACTCAGTATGAAGAATACGGTAAATGCAGTTTGTCCCTTTCAAATTGTACATTGCATTTAGGCCTAATGATTTATTCTTATATGTATTATTGAGGCCCCCTAGCAGGGGAGAAGGAGTCCGTATTCCCTTTCCCCTGAAAATAGGAGTTAGGGTTCCCTTGTTTCCCACAAATATTTTGCTTTGTTCCCCAAATATTTTGTTTCCAATGTTCCCTTGTTCTCGAATGGTTAACGATGTTGCGTTGTAAACCTTCGCCTCTCACCGCTGCGGGTTCGAATCCCACTGGGAGCTCGACTTGTAAGTGAGGAAGTGTCGATTCTTACGGATGACGGGAGGTGTACAGTACTGCTTCTACGCAGGAAAAGTGGGTGGTCTGCCTCCACCACAAAAAAAAATCGACCGTCATATATAACCTTGCATGTGTTGAAAATGATGTAAAACGAGATACAAACAAAAACACTTGTTCTCTAGAAGTATTTCTAAAGATAAAATATTTGCTAATGTTCCCCCAAAATTCATTCTGGCCTACAGTAATTATAGCTGCATCTTATACAACACTGTCATCACAAAAATATTGTTTGAAATGTTAACTTTTTGTGATTTTTTTTTGATATATTAAAACTAGATGTTATTGGTTGTAAAAATGAGAAATAGGGTCCTATAGAAATCACAGCGTCCGAACGCAATGGCATCGTATGTCCGCACTGTACTGCAAACAATTCATGTTCTCTTGTTCCCTAAAAATATGTGTCAATGTTCTCTTGTTGCCTTAAAATAACAGCCATTGTTTTCACCAAATATAAATGGCCATGTTCCCCAAAACCCCTAAGAGGATCTCATTATTGAGTTGATTTCAATTTGACAAATATTTGTATTGTTCTTTCATTGATTTTAATTTGTTTAAAATTTACTTTCACATTTTCTGTGCTCGCCTCAAGGTTTTACCTTAGTTCATATTATTTTGTATGTAATTATGTTAAAAAGTGACTTTGTAATTAATGATCTACTTTCCGGGACCGTCTAGAAATAGACAAGAATTTTGGTTGAAATAAACCATTTACAAGAAATATTATCAACCCGTTTAAGAGTTATTGGACATACACACTCCTATATTTTAAACTATTTTTAAAATCGTCCCGACTTCTAGTAGCCACTTGTTGCGAATGATAAATATAACGACCTTGTTGTTCACACGCTACACAGCATTGTTTTCAATATGGCCGACAAAAAAATAATTCTCAAATTCGTACTGTAACACTATCTAATTATTCATTAGTATCTCAATGATATTTAACTGTTGGTGCTTAAACAAATAAGGATTGATAATTTCTTCTGCTTTTACCCAGGATTCATCGCGATATGAACGAAACTAGCTCAGACTTGCCTTTTGAAAGCGAATCCACTTTCAGTTTTGACAACATGGCAAGATCAAATTACCTTAGGACGTGCAAAATATTGTGTCGTTTGCTTTCGTTGATAGTTGTCAGATTTTGGAAAGTCTGTACCTCAGCTTGCTTGATTTTATTCCTTATGTACTGGTTTTATGGAGGGGCGTTTACCTTGATGATCCTCATGGTTTCATTATTTGGTAAGTCCTGTTGGTTTATAAAGAAACCTGTTGGTTTACACTGGCTTCGACAACAGTATGAAGTTCACTTTCATTTCTAATTTCTACACTACACAGTTGTCTAGGCCCAAGAGTGAGATAGGGCCCAAGGGGTGCATAGAATTACCGGAATCTACCTGAATTACCGGAATCCACCATAGAATTACCGGAATCGACTTTTTAATTACCGGAATCCAATATTTATGATCTAAATTGGCGTAAATGTATAGTTAATTAAGTAATATATTAATGAATATGTTTTTTTGTGACATTAATTATCGAAAGATACCGGAATATGACCTGAGAATGACCGAAATAGACTATGTTATAAAAATGTATTAGCGAAAAATACTGGAATACACCAGATTATTTGCTGTAATATACTTGTTTATACACTATTTATTATCTAAATCTTCTGATTACCGAAATAGACTTTTGTAATACTAAGATGCGCCCTGTTACGTCGGCCAAAATATCTTTTATTTGAGTGTAACAAATAAAAATTATGTTTCCGGTTAGTACCATCGAGGAGGTGTAACTAGGACTTGGTGGTATAAATTGAAATTATTTATTATATATACGGGTGCGTCATATAAACTTCCATATTTTTCACCAAATTTAAACATGTGTGATAACGTAAACTTGGAGCCAATTGGACTCATTAAATATTCTTACCATTACACTGGGAATTGATGTTATTAGTATTAAACTAAATGCATAAGCTATTGTTTTATTATTAATGTAAATACTGATTTATTAAAGGGACACATGAAAATCTTACAAATTGAGAACCTGTGTATTAAATCTTGTCGCGTTTAGCATGTGCCGTTGTTATTACAGCACGTGTGCCGTTGTTATTACAGCACGTGTTATAAGTACGGCCGTATGCATCTGCATGCTTTGTATATTACATCATCATGTCACTTATTTTCCGCTATAAATGTTTTAAGATATGTCACTTATTGCTTTTTTTTTTAATGCAGAGGCGTAAATCACTGTTAAATGTAATTAAATAATATTATTGCAGTAATAAATATTTTTCGGCTATACATATTTTAAAATATATAACAGACCAAAATTCAATTCTTACGAATTGAGAACCTGTGTATTACGTCAATCGCGTTTAGCACGTCACTTATTTTCCACAATAAATATTTAGTCTTATAAGAGTGAAATAGGTTCTTGACATGTGCACAAAGGCGTGAACATGAAACGATGTATATTGTGTGTATCAACAATTATACTGTATTTATTATTATGACACATGTAAAAGAGGTCAAAAACTAATGCAAACATCATCATCCGTAAAGAAAATTTTATTAGCAATTTATTTGTTAGCAATATTCATAAAATACGAAAAAGAAAAAATAAATATATAAAAAACAACATATTTTATAAAGTATATATATCATTATTAGTACATTATCTTTAGTCTTCTAATACTGTTACTAATGTATTCTATCAATATTTTATAATATATCAATTATAAAAAGTGGATTCCGGTAATTCAGGTAGATTCCGGTAAATAGGTGGATTCCGGTAATTCTATGCACCGGGCCCAAGGGGTGGATGACCATTGGTAATTGGGTCAGTAGTGTGAAACCCGAGACAGTCTTTGGTTAAAGTTTATTTATTTTAGCATACTGCATGGAGGTCCATGGTAGTTCAAATGATCATATAATTTATTGGAATTGAATTTATTCACAATAAAAACAAGATACAACATTTTATTTAACCTCGGTGTGGCGTATAAACACAAACCTTAGCTATGAATAACTATTGACTGACATACACACACAGTAACAACAGGCAACATAGCATTTTAAATAACACAATAGCATTCATGATTCATGACTTTCACATGACATCATCAAAATAATTTGACCAATCAGTGATCAATTAAACAAAAAAGACATCCACATTCTGGTAGGGGTAAACTCGGTGTTTATCGTTGGTGCTCAACTGACCTGTCCTACTAAATACCGCTAAGGACCACAAAGTACCACTAAGGACCACTAAGGGACCATTAAGGACCACTAAGGACAATTAAGAGGCACTTAGGGGAAAAACAATAGATGATAGGTACCGGTAAACTGTTTCAGATGAAAGAAAAGTCACAGGCGTTTAGATTATTTTTCATGAAAGCATCTGCTACAAGTATCAGACATGATGAATTCATTTAATCTGATACATACCCAGGACTCGGGATGTGGACCCTGCTTTCTATGAGTCCCATTTTTTTATTTATAAATTAATTTAAAAAAAATGATTTTATTTTTTTATTTTGATAAAAAAAAATTATCGTTTTTTAAGATATATATTCTTTTTTTTTAACATGTTATAAATGAGTATTTATTGTATGTATTGCCGTAACGTTTTATCTTAACAAAATAATTCCTCTAACATTGTATTTCAGTCATTTTTATAATTGAAGATAATTGCTTCAAATATCATTCTCTATCCTTTTCTTAAAAACACGGATGAACTAAAATATGGAAGCACATAATAGTAATTGACCATGTGATAATCGTCTTATATCGATTGCATCATTATACTTGCCATTAAAGTGCACATTAAAGTGTTACTTTATACATGTAAGTTGAACACCAACGTTTTCAGTATATCATATTGTTTGTTCATTTCTTATGGTTTTTACTGTCTTCATCAAAACAATAAAAAAAATCACCTACCTACCAACTTTTAAAATCATGGGTCGGGAAACAGCAAACAAATGTATTTTTTAAGGAAGGCCTAATGTATATTTATATATACTATATGCCAATTTGTGATTTTCGATTGCTAATACAAACCAATTTAAAATAACTATTAATGAAAACCAAAACTTAGCATCTATTTGGCCCTCTATAGTTATTCATCCTGTATAATTTTGACTTTAAAAATGCTTGAATATAATAAAAAAAAAAAATCAATGTTTCTTCCTTATGCCGTCATAATATACTATATTGTGCAAAATAGCCAACAGTTTATAATATGTACAAAAAACAAAACTCTTTGAACTAATTATATTATAACATCATTAGTAAGTATCAAAGTCAAAATGCATATTAAATTTAACTTAAAATATGTTCGGCTTTTTATTTCAGATTATGTTGCAAGTGAAAATGTTGCAAGTGAAATCGATTAAAACATTATATTCACATTGTTTTTTTGTTGTTGTTTTTTTAAAAAGATTTGCATTTAAATTTAGAAATTGACAATTAGCAAACCGTTTATAACAAACTCTTTGAACTAATTCTATTTATTATAACATCATTAGTAAGTATCAAAGTCAAAATGCATACTGGTATTAAATTTAATATTTTCGGCTTTTTATTTCAGATGATGTTTAATTCCATATTCTAGCTATTTGCTTTTCGCCAAAAATATCACTGAGGCTGAATCATTGCTTGTTTGATTAATCAAATATAGGGATTTCATACTAATTGATTAACACACAGTTACAGTGTTTATACAAGAAGTATGTGAAGAAAAGTTCTGGGTCTTTGATTGGTCAAATGGCGTGGTAAGAGGGCGTGGTAAGATACATGTTTGACAGGTCGGATGAATGAGGTAATGCTTTCAGGATACAGAATGATTAACTGCTGCATCAGGTGTGATTATTAAATATGAAATCAGTGTGACTAAATATATTAATTTTAATTTATAAAAATGTCCAGTTATACAAACCGAACAATGGCTCTGTCTAATTTGCATGCGATAATATTGCTTTCAATATACAGAATAATTAAATGTTACATCAGGTGTGATATATTTAAATTACATATATAAAATCAGTATTATAAATATATTAATTTAGAAAAATATCCAGTTATACAAACCGAACAGTGGCTCTGTCTAATTTTGCATGCGATAATATTGCTTTCAATATACAGAATGATTAAATGTTACATCAGATGTGATACATATTTAAATTATATATAAAATCAGTATTATAAATGTATTAATTTATAAAAATATCCAGTTATACAAACCGAACAGTGGCTCTGTCTAATTTTGCATGCGATAATATTGCTTTCAATATACAGAATGATTAAATGTTACATCAGGTGTGATATATTTAAATTATATATAAAATCGGTATTATAAATATATTAATTTATAAAAGTGTCCAGTTACAGAAACCGAACAATGGCTCTGTCTAATATCGCAAGCCTTGCAATTTGTATTTTGCAATCAACACGTGTCACTAATCCTATCAACGAAATAAGTAAAAGTTGCACTATTGGAGAGAAAATATATTTTTATAAGGTAAAACTGCGAAACAATGACATTTTGAATTTTCGCGAATCCTTAGGAATGTGAAATAGCACTTTTTATAAAACCTTAGTATGTCTGTAAAAGGGCGCTGTAAATGATACACAACAACAATTTTAGTTTGTTTCATGTTTATTAACATTCAAATCCCCTTAAAAGTATGATACAGACATATATACATTTTACAATATTATTGTATAGTCAACTATTGTTTTTAACTTTCTCTGTCTGTCGTTTGCCAGTCTGTGCGCGAGATTTTGTATGCGTTTAATTATCCTGACATGCAATTTATCAACTAATTATCAATTAAATATATTTATTCATTCTTAGTGGTCCTTATTGGCCCCTTAGTGGTCCTTATTGGCCCCTTAGTGGTACTTTGTGGTCCTTAGCGGTACTTTGTGGTCCTTAGCGGTATTTAGTAGGACCCCAACTGACATGACTGACTTTAGCCCTTTATAAAAGTTTGTAGTGATAATTATATTAAAAGTGTTTTTTTTTGTGTACATCTATGTATCTTCTTTTGGTATTATCTGATTTTAAAACACCAATATGGATACATTTAATTTAAATCATGGTCTAATATTTTCATTTTTCATATAGAGATTCAGGATAAAGTCCGAGTAAACCCCTTTATTTTCACCTACTGAATATCTCGACCTACCGGAAGTTGATTGGATGTGAAAGTTATGAATTTAAAGCACATATATGTGATAGGTCTTACTAGGATAATAAAATAATTTGGCATACACAATTAGAATATTGACATCAACAATTACACTCCATGCATATTCCCTCGATGGAGTTTAATTAAGTCAAACAAAATAATAATACGGAAGCGATACGGAAATTAAAGTTCAACTATACTAGTCTACTAGTAAATTTTATATACTGGTTGTGTACCAGTTATCGTCATTCACCAGATTTCATCACTATCGATAAAACGCTCAATATTGTGATTATTTTTCGACCCCACTTTACAAATCACTACACACTATCATCAGACGATTTGATAGGAAAAAATATTTTAAAAATGTTAACATACACTCTCAAACCAACCCATTTACCTATATAAATACCGTTATAAACAATACACAATCGGGGGAATCACGCGCTAATGCGCAGGCGCAGGACAATTTCTTTTTAAAACATCTGACCCTTAATGTCGAACCATTGAATCCATTTCACATGCCCAAAAAACTAAAAGCATGTGCTGAACATTCTCAGCCAGGGGACACAACCAGTATCCGTCAGTCAGTTTAAATTTGCGAACATTTATTTCCCTTTAAATTATGAACGTCGAAGTGAAGTAAATTACACTCGATGAGTACAGTTGAAAAATCGTTTTAAATTTTAGATGTAACTTTTTTCTGACAATTTTTGTTTGTGTATTCAAAGGCTATGGTATATTTATGTTTCTGAGGAAGCTATCCAGCTGGCTTGCGGAACGTCGGTGGTTCTACCCAGGTGCCCGCCCGTGCACGAGAATTGCCCGGAGGGGCACCTGGGGTCTTCCTCCACCAGTAGAAGCTGGAAAGTCGCCATATGACCTTAGCTGTTGGTGCGACTATAAAATCCAATTCAGTTCAATATTTATGTTTCAATTAATAACTACACAAGTTTTCATCATCCGAAATATGGGTTATTCGGTATTAAACGGAATATGACGATAACTACTACATTCAGCTCAGACCCCGACCCAATTCAGTCTATATTTAGTAACGGTCAGGTGACACTTGTTACCGAGAAAAGAAACAATGTAAACACAGAATATTTACGGCAAAGTGGTAAGCTTCTCTACCAGCAAAAATATTTACGAGATGACTGGATTTGATTTAGATCTATTGAAGAACCAACATAAAAATGACGATATCTGGTATACAGCCAGTAGAGTTTTGG
This sequence comes from Cyrtodaria siliqua, assembly GCA_037043455.1. Lineage (NCBI taxonomy): Eukaryota > Metazoa > Mollusca > Bivalvia > Adapedonta > Hiatellidae > Cyrtodaria > Cyrtodaria siliqua. Next base: position 51,403 of record JAWPHD010009243.1, read on the forward strand.
TATAAATATACACATTTTGGTCAAAAAGTTAGAATGCGTGAGAACGTAAAATGTATGCATTTTAGCGTTATTTGACCCAAAAATGTGTGTGTCTCGCGCCCCTATGCTTGAGACTGGCATGTCCCAGTGGTTAGCATGCCGTTTGAACTTGAAATCTGGAGGATAGGGTTTAGGCCTCAATGGCCTCACTGAAATTTGGCAGTGTGTTCTTGGGCAACGGGCAAGACACGTTCCTTTAGCTTCAACCTTCAGATGGGTTATAAACCAGTTATTCTTATCTTCCGGATTCCTGTAGATGAAACGTTAAACAACATTCAAGTCTTTAAAGATTTATCACTGATGCTTGATCCGTAGACAGTTTCGGAGTGAATGAATTAATGCTCGACAATAGGCAACATTTTATGCTAGTGCTCTAAATGCGCTAAAGATGACAGCGAAATAAAATTTCTGACAGTATTATTTGCAATATTATAAATTATTGTTTAAAACATTTTTCTTGCCTGTAACATTATAAAAAAAACCAGTTTTTGTCTGCTTCAGCTGTGAAAATACATGATTGACTGGTATCTGTGTTTTCAGGTATATTCTACTATGCACAAGACATGTTTCTTTACTACCCGGCCCAGCCTCCCAATTCTAGAATCTTCGTAGACCAACCAGAGAGGTTCCAGATGCCGAATGAAAATGTATTTGTGAAGACTTCCGATGGCGTTACTCTCAACATGTATCTGATCAAACACCAGTCGCCGCTGAACTTCCCCACCGTTATGCTGCTGCATGGAAATGCGGGAAATATTGGCCATAGGTAACCGTAGTAACTGAGTTATAGGCAGCTGAAAGAATATTTTGTTACAGACTTTCTATTCAGTAAATCCTTAGCCTCATCCATCGGATGGATACATAAACTGGGCAGTTAATTAATAGGAAGTTTACATGGGAGCAGTCCAATAAAAACTTTGCTTGAGAAATATTTATTTCTAAATCGATTTTCAAAACAAAGGTATTTTTATTTACCACTATAAACTCAAATTCCAATGATATGTAACTTAAATGTACATGTAAGTAATTTCAAATTTATTGATGTAAATGCTGAAAAACTTCGACTGAATCATGCCCACCTTCATTTTCAATTACTTTACATGTTTCAAACAGTTATTTTTTTATATTTTATTTTTTTGTAGAATATCTATTATTTTATTGTGAAGGAAAAGAGAATGAAATGTTAAATTAAAATGTAGTAGTGGTAAAATAAAAATAAAAAACGATCAAATTTCCTTCGAAAAAATGTAAGTGTTATTAAAATGAAGAATCAAGTAATACAGGCATTAGTTAATACTGAAGAATAAGCAGAGAATACATAGACTAGTAATAATGTCAGTTTCTTTAAGGCCAAACAAAAAAATATGTGTGGTTCAGGTAACCCGACCGACCCTATTTTAAGGGGCCGACCCGAAAACTTTATGCAAAAATAAAAAATAAATAAAAATTTGTTGATAATGCAAAAAAATCGAACTAAAGGCATAGTAATGTAAAGGGAATGTAGCGACACAGCCACACCATCTTTATTATTGAGAGTTCTGAACAAAATGAATAAAGATGAAAGAATTATCAAAATCGGATGATAAACAAAGAAGATAATTATGATCAGTTGAAACGGATATGGAAGCCGCCATTTTAAGAGCTATGACATCACAGTTCTAAGTGACCTTATATGGAATATTTTTAAATCTGAAAATGTACTGATTTATAGGGGGGAAAATAACAGTAACTGTATAAAAAATATGTATACTTAATGGCAATAATGCTTTATATGACCAGTAAAGGATTTTGCATTCATTTGCATTGGTTTCTTTGCTTTAAATGATATTTATCAATATTCCATATAAATTTGGAACTATGACATCATAGGTCTAAAAATGGCGGCTCCCATATCCGTTTTAGAACAACTTTCAAATGGTCATATCTTTTTTGTTTATCATCCGAATTTGATAATTCTTTCATCTTTCCCCAAGTATTTCAGAACTCTCGATAACAGAGCATGTTTTGCTGTGTCACTGCATTCCATTTAACATATTGAATTCATTATCAGAATTGAATTCATTATTGAGAGAAAAAAAAAGAAAAAAAAAGCCTAGCTACCTACCCTATTTTTTTGCAAGTGTTACTTGAACCACACATATTTTTTTGTTTGGCCTAACTATCAAGTTTATTAGACGAGGTTTAAAAGAAAAATTTGCCAGGCAATGCCAACTATTTCGTGTGTTCGTGCCGAGCCTAATACATTTTACAGTAAAAGGCTGTTACACATTATTCTATGTATCAGGACGATTTTCTGTATGGTTCATTAGTTTTATCAATCATACTATTATTATGAATATCTAATGGTACGCCTGACATGGACATCGTCACATTATGTTTTCATGACGATTTATGACGTCAAATAGTGTTACATACAATAAATGCCAGTGTATAGGCTGCTTTTGCTGTATCAGTCACTCCCGACTAATATCCAATCAAAATATTGATATATAAATGTGCGTATATATATAGATCTGCATGATAAATTTAGAGATAACCATGCTAATATTTTCAATCTGAGACATTATGTGAGTAGTTTTACGGTCTGGGATACAGAAGCCGAGCCGTAAAACATTATGTCATACCGTAGCGGAGACGTAAAACATTATTTAGTACGTAGCGGAGCCATAAAACATAATTTCATACCGTAAAACTAACCACATACCGTCCCAGATTGAAAATGTTAGCATGTTTATCTCCATTTTAATGCTTGTCCATTTAATTGCCAGTAATATAAAACAAAGTCATACATACACATTTTTTTTCTTCTAAAACTTAAATTCATGAGTAACAGCATTTTGTTGTTGTTTTCAATGTTATGTGACATCACATACTTTTCAGACGGTAATTCGGGCATTTTACTGTCGCAACTTTGAGACATTATCCAGCAGAGTAAACATATTACTTTATAGTTACATTATAATTCACACTATACATGTCTCACTTTTCCATTTCAGGTTAATGATAGCGTACTACATATACAACATGTGTCGCTGTAATGTTCTACTGGTAGAATACAGAGGTTATGGCAAAAGTACGGGAAAACCTTCCGAGTCAGGTAAATTTCCGAGTCAGATCGGCTTATTATCGGAGTACTTAGCCAAGCTTTAAACTATTTGACAGTTATAGTTTTTATATAACTTTCTCATTTCTTGACAACGTCGACATGACCATACTTAAATATAAAGGTCAAGTCACATTGAAGGTCATTATATGGGTTAAATACTCTTTTGTTTTTCTTCACAAAAACTTGATGTTGGCTATAACTTTCTCATTTCTTTATATTTCTTCATCAAACTTTCAGTATATACTCATCATGACAACATCGACATGACCATACTAAAATAGAAAGGTCACTGAAGGTCACTATAGGGGTTAAATATTCATTTTTTCCTCACGAAAACTTAGTCAGGCTAGTTTGACAAGGTCATTTATCAGGGTCCAAAAACCTTGTTATACTGACAAAGCGTTAACAGGCGACACACATGTTCTGCGGGACACCCGTCTAGTTAACTAAATCAAGGGCAGTAAAACCGGTGTTTCTAGCACGATTTGATATTAACAATCTGTTTAAGTTTGGTAAAGATCAAATAATAAATGAAGGTGCTAGAATGTTCACAATGCAGAATATAGCTTTTTCAAAAAAACTCGAAATAAGAATGATTGTTTAGCTGTGTGATTACATTCTATGGTACAAAGTCATGTGAATATTGTCAAGCAATATTTGTCCTCTGTTAAATGAGACACATCTGTAAGGTCATAATTCTTTTATTTTGATTTCAGGTCTTTATTTAGATGCCGAGACCGCACTAAAATGGTTACAGAACAAAGATGATATAAACTCGGACAAAATATTTGTATTTGGCAGCTCCCTAGGGGGCGCTGTATCTATAAATCTGGCGTCAGATTCTCGATATATGTCATCTATAGCAGGACTTATTCTAGAGAACACATTCACAAGCTTGCCTGATGTGGCGAAAAGTTTATTCAAAATGAAAGCTTTGGATTTTCTGCCGTATATATGTTATAAAAATCAGGTAAACTAATTCTGTTGTTCTGGACCGTATGGCTGTTAAGCATTGAATAGGATAGCCTATAAGCTATATGTGCCAATGGCAGGGGCGGTTCCAGGATTTCGGCTTAGTGGGGGCGTAAGTTTTTAATCAAGACTCTAGCCTCATAAAACGATTGCGGTTGTGCATTGATAGGGTAAAAAAGTCCGTTTTCAAATAAAAGGATTTAACAATGTGTTAATTAAATTACTCGTTAGCCATTAAGCGTCGAGCAAGCGAAAACATTTTTTATACTGAGGGCGTTCAACGAAATTGTTTTATATTTTATCTACAGTAACATGGACATACATGTATGAATAAAAAAAGTCCGTTTTCAAATAAAAGAATTTAAGAATGTGTTAAATAAACCACTCATTAGCCACTATGCGTCGAGCGAGAATTTTTTTTACACTGAGGGCGTGCAATGACATTGTTTGATATTTTATCTACAGTAACATGGACATACATGTATGATCCGGAATTTTTAGGGGGATCCGCTAGTGAATGGCCCCATATGCTAGCATTTCAATCAATGTGTCATTTGCAGTTCTAATGGGCCATGTTAAAAAACGTGTCATTTAGACATCCAGCCAACAAATAAATAATTTAGACTTCCAGTTTAGCTGTTGTTTGACTTTGCAAGAATTATCATATTTTAGCTGTCTTACTGGGGATGGGCAGTCGGTTGGAATTTATAATTGGTCATCGATTACAATCAGTCGGACGGAATCGATCATAATGGGTTTAAAAGTCGGTATAACATGTGCAAGTTAATCTTAGTTTCAGGCCTAAAACATTGTTATTTCATTTTACCAACGATACATTATAGACTTTCATAATCCATCATCATAATCGGATGCCTAAGTAACTGATGATCGGTTACAATTGATTAATCGGTTAAAGGGAATGTAGCGACACAGCAAACATGGTGTGCAAAATAATTTGCTAACACACGTTACCTGCCATTTCGTGACAAGTGGGTGTCTCTGGTGTAATTTATTATCATCTTTCTTCTATAAATGTATACAAAACATAACAATATTGAGGAAGTCAATGTTGTATTTTTACCCCACCCACTCCACCAAATATTGGTCGCGATTTTACAAAAACGGCCGTGCAAAATATGGCTGCACGGTTGGCTGGCATGTCACCAACAAGTGGGTGGGGAAACTATTGTGTTTTAAAGAACACATGACAATCTTGCCTTATTTTAGCATTGTGCTTTTCAAAGTACCGGTAACATGCATTAAACAGATTTCTGGGAAGGGAAATAACTTCCGCCAAAATCTCATTCAAATTTGAAGTGTTCTCATAAAATTTACTCCTTTTACCAATTAAAACGTTATTCAGCAGGGAATATGGTGGTCATAGACTGTTTCTGTTTTCATTTAATCTTTGCACTGTTTAAACACCATTTTTCTGAGACCTTTAGCTGTCATATATAGTCTCGGTAAAGAGTTTATAATAGTAACTTGATATTTTAATATAATTATCACTCATATGGTTTTTATTTAGGACTAAATTCAGTTGCACGGCAACGAGAAACACCGAGTCTTATCACCTACTCAGATGTGGAGGGTGTGTCACTTGATTGCCAAATAATCGCAAAATCACACTTCAAAACATTTCAAAACTCTATCCAGGTGTTCATGTCAAATAATAATGTATATGATAAGATTAAAAGAATAGGTTTATTCAGGGCTTCGTAAAAAAATACCGTTATTGAATATGCGCAAAATGAATCAGGGGCGTAGCTAGCCCTCTATTCATGTGGATTCATAATTGTGCTAGTGAAAACAGTGGTGCAGTCTGGTGCATTCTGGGCGTTCTGAGGTGCTTTTATCAGAATCATGTGGATTCAGCCGCGTACTCGCGTATAGGCAGCGTACAGGCTCCAGTTTTGGGGTTTGGTCTGGCTGAATAAAGTATTGTGTCTATAGAGTTTGAATTCTCAAAATATGTAAGTGATATATATATATATATATATATACCTCATCATCAGTAGGTTTAGATACGGTGTACATGTTTTGTAAAATTCGCCTGATGTTGGCGGGATAAGGACTTTAAAGTCTTGTGATGATGTCATGCGCCAATTACTAATTAATTCTTCTTTTTACTCCTGCAGTTTTATAATAAATTCTGTTCTAACATTTCAGTATCCATCCGAGTATAGAATCGTAAAGGTGACTATACCAACGTTGTTTCTATCTGGTCAGAATGATGACCTGATACCTCCGGAGATGATGTCCAACTTGTATAATGTAAGTTATACGGCCAAAGATTTTTAAATGTAGGTTGACACCTCTGTTACTTCAGTAGGAAGCTTATACAGGCAGCCTCAACCTTCACCTCTAGGCATTGTGTGTCAGGTCTCAGTGTATGGCACGCTGGACTTGGAATCCAGAATCAAGGCATTGTGTGTCATGGCTCAGTGTATGGCACGCTGGACTTGAATCCAGAATCAAAGCATTGTGCGTCATGGCTCAGTGTATGGCACGCTGGACTTGGAATCCAGAATCAAGGCATTGTGCGTCATGGCTCAGTGTATGGCACGCTGGACTTGGAATCCAGAATCGAGGCATTGTGCGCCATGGCTCAGTGTATGGCACGCTGGACTTGGAATCCAGAATCGAGGCATTGTGCGTCATGGCTCAGTGTATGGCATGCTGGACTTGGAATCCAGAATCCAGGCATTGTGCGTCATGGCTCAGTGTATGGCACGCTGGATTTGGAATCCAGAATCAAGGCATTGTGCGTCATGGCTCAGTGTATGGCACGCTGGACTTGGAATCCAGAATCAAGGCATTGTGCGTCATGGCTCAGTGTATGGCACGCTGGACTTGGAATCCAGAATAAAGGCATTGTTTGTCATGGCTCACTGTATGGCACGCTGGACTTGGAATCCAGAATCAAGGGCTTGAGGCTCATGGCTCTGTGTATGGCACGTTGGACTTGGAATCCAGAATCAAGGGCTTGAGGCTCATCGGTGCCACTGGGCTTCAGATGTGTCCTTAGGCAAGACCATCTTCCTTAGCTTAGTTTGACGGAAGGGGAAGTAAATCCAGGGGTCCCATGTATCGTCGGAGTCTATCTTCGGAGCATTTTACCAAAAAAAACAAGAATCTGACCTGAAGATAATATACGATATAAACCAAAAAACAACAATTCCTCAATTTGATATTGCATTTTGTCATACTGCAAAGAAAATTGTCAGGGTTTCGTTGGTCAATGCGCTGTTTACATCTCACGACATAAACATTTGAAGATTTCCTCTTGGGTGCCTCATAACTTCAATACACAAAACCAAAATGGTGGAGATAACCTGCTGATTCGTTGTGGAAACGGTCGACTGTTTCTTTCTTACTGCTTTTCAGTTTGGGTAAAAATATCTGACATAATAGTAAGTTGTGTTGTTTGTTATTTTAAGATAATAAAACACATGCATTGCTATATAAACGTTTCTTTTTATTAAAATACCTGCCAGATTTGGTAACGTTGAGAACATTGACATCATGAACGTAAACATATTAGAGACACACGTGTTTGGAATGTAATAGAGGCACGTTATGGGAAATTGGTAGAATAAAATCTGATCATTACCAAACTTTACCAGATTTTTTAGTTATGGCTCTTGATTTTTGTTAAAAATGCGTATTTTGCCCAAAACTTTAAAAAAAAACGTAAATTGCAGTCACTGGCTTCATTTGATGTTATAAGAGCCATGTTAGCCAGACGAGCGTCCACAGGCCCTCTTGGGCCTCTAGTTTGTTTAATATTCTAGTATGTAGTAACAACTTTAAAGTATGACAAGTTCGATGTTCGCATTCTTGACAGGGAACATAGGCTCACATTCCCTGCCTAGAAAGTATGCTCCCACTTGTCTGGCGGCACGGGTGAATATCAGTTCCAGGAATATGAGCCCATGTCCCCCATCAAAAATCCAAATAACTAATAATGAATACCACCGTAGCACAGTTTACGTGGTCCAACCTTAATTCCATTAGGCGATGGGAAATCTTACTTAAGCATGATTTATAATGGATATTTCCACAATATGTCGTTTAAAACCATCTTTACTGAAAAAATATGATTTACTGTTTAAAATTACCTATTAAATGTTTTAATTTTACAATATGCATTTTCAAGCCGAAATTAAGGTTTTATTTCATACCCCAGCCAACCCCGGTTTCGCTTCTTGGAGAAGGGGTTGGATGGGGTATGAAAGTTAATATTCGGACAACGTAGTGCAGTTTACTCAAATTAAAGTGTTTTTTTTTTGTGTGAATCAGAAAACCCATCATGGTATTTGTTTTAAACTTTAGATCAAACATATCTAGCACCCAATCACTAACAATCATCTTAAAGAATTTATCTGAATGTTTTGTTATTCTTAGAGAAGCCGAACAAAAAAAGGTTTTCCCCTCAAAATTTCACTTCAAATAATCGGAAAAAAATAATATTGTATGACTGTGCATGCTCCCACATAATCAGCTGGTCAGAATGAGGCGGGACTTCAAATTCTAGTGTCATTTAATTTCAATGTGTCTGTAATGAAGTAAATTACAGCTGATGCTTTGCTGGTGTGCTAAATTTTAAAATACAAACCACACACAGGTCGTTTTCAAAACTTCAATAAAATGCACTGTAATAACAATATCATAAAAATCCCTGGCCGGACTCCTGGACTGCTGAAGAAAAGGGATAAAAAATTGGTAAAAACGTTATGCCTAAGTTGATTGTTCTGTGTCCCAAATACAGTGATTGAACGAGAAAGCATTTTCGACAAATTTTCTACTTGAAGTAGTACTGCTCATTATCAGGCTAAATTAAAGCAGTTTGTGTCGCCTGCTTAGCATGACAGACACTTATGGATCACATTTTCCGTAGAAATTGTCTGTAACACTTTAACCTGCAACCAAACCTTGGCCATAACTTTAAAAGTATTTGACCTATGTTCAAAACTTCACTCACTGTCACATCTTCATCTTAATCGAGGAATGTCGTTAAACAGGTCCAGTAATTTTGACTTTTCATTTTGGCAAAGTTTTGTCGCTATTCATAAAACTTTATCCTGCAACTTAACCAAGCTCGTAACTGGAATAAGCACACGGCAAGCGACACAGTTGTTCCATGGAACACCCTACTGGTTTTAATTCAAAGTGAAGTTTTAAATTGCATTTGTCTGTCAGATTGAGAATACAGCCTGGATTTGCAACTCTGCATCTGAGCAAATCAAATGTTATCTGCCATACAAATTGTGGGTTGTACGTTGTGTCCACAGATATCAGAATTGATGTTTATTATATAGTCCCGATACGTTTCGCAGCTTATAGATACATAGAATTGATTATTGAATTTATTGAATTTATTAAAATAGTTGGCAAAATTATATAATGCGAGGCTCTTGCCGAGCATTATATTTTTTTTGCTAATGAGTTTAATAAATTCAATAATGAATGAGAACGAATGTTAGATTCTATCTGTTACATAACTTATAACATCACATTACGTCAGAAAACGTACATTTACGTGACGTCCATGACGTGTTATGTTATACCACTATTGGAATATCGAAAATATTGAATGGTGTTATTACACTCCCACACCACATGTTATGTGATACATTATATTCTCTTGTATACAGCTCTCAGGCAGCCAGAAGAAGCGCCTTGTGCCTTTTGAAGGAGGGACCCACAACGAGACGTGTATGTGTCCAGGATATTACGAAGCATTTGCTCAATTTGTACATGAGGTGTGTTAAATATATATTTTTTATAACCCTATTCAAATGATAATTTAAATCCTCTCTAAATCGCTATGATTATTCATACAAAGGAAGTTATGAATATTCATACAGAGGAACGTGTTGTGAATATTCATACAGAGGAAGGTGTTTATATACTAAAGGAAAAAGAAACGCAACTCAGAAATTTCTGCTATATATATTGTTTGTATAGTATACATGTACAGTTAAATATTCCTAAATGAGTTCCTTTGTAATAAAAACCTTTTAAGCTCTACTGGCCCAAATCCAGACTACCTTATGTGATGGTATTTCGTCCAACATCCATTAGCAATTTCACAAAAATGACTTCTGAAAAGTTTTAAAAAAGAAATATTTAGCCACAGTGCTGCATGCAATTCCCACCCACCTCCCTCTTACATACATTTTACATGTACATTTTAAAAATGCACTCGGCAATCATTGTCGAGATCCTGAACATTCATTATTCGTTAGTTCAGCATTCGATCTGCATTTATTTGGGGTTATTAATTATCTACTTAGTATCTGCCATGGTTTACAGGAAACTGCACGCATCATATGTTAAAAACAAGGCCAATTTGGAGCGAAACTCAGCCAGTATGAGAAAACTCTCCAATATGAAATTCAAGCAGTCTGATTGGATAAGCCAACAAGGCCATTATGACCAAGGCTTTGTTCTCTTTAAGGAATCCATTTTGAAAGAGAAAAAAACACGCAGCGTTGCAGCATTTTGATGATAAATTAGTTCGCCTATGTATTAATGTAGACAATCAAAATAATCAAGGTTTGATTATTTGTAAATTCAGTTTCATTGACTTTTCTGAAATATACCTATTATCACGTTCGTGTGTGATTTTCCCATGCGTCATGGAGCGGTAACGGGGAAAGATTTTTTTGAATCAGATACTTGTTATTAAATGTTGTATAGAACCCTCTTGTTTTTTCTCACATAAATAATGATTTTTAAAACATAGGAATAAAGAGAGATATTAAGTAGTTAATAAATTAATTAAGTGTTTTCATATTGGCCCAGTTATTGGTCCTTGGACTGTCATATTGGCAGCAGGCTTCAATAACTGGGCCAATATGAAAAAACTTAATAACATTGGGCATATACTTGAACGCAACTGGGTCTGTACCAAGGCCACTTACAAATGTATAAGTAGGTCTTGATTCTGGCTGTTAGCAAATTGGAACGTGTGTTCTAACTAAAATGCCAGCATCAATGGCAACGTTGTAAGAAGCTTCCTTTTGAAAACATACTCATATCCAGGGCACGAAAAGTTCACTTGTTCGCTCACCATGACGAGTGCTCATTGATGCAGCACGAGTAGTAATTCAATAAAATTCTTTAAATATTTATCAGTATGACCATTCAAATATTACGGAAGACGAGTAACTCAGAAACAAGTTTTCCTGCCCTGGTATCTGCAGGAAACAGTAGACCTGACCCCCACCACACTCTCCTTTATCACAGGACTTTTTTCGACAATACATTGGGAAAAGGTCTCGGTCTGCTGATTTTGCGAAAAAGATGCACGAGTTTGTCAAAATTGGGATTTTCGCTGTTTAGGGGAATGTTTTTTAAGAGAGAAACTTTTATTAAAATGTATGCTTTACGTATAATATCAATCAAGTATTGACTTTAGCAATGATTTCAGCATACAAACAAACAGAAGCCTGTAACTTTCTAAAAAAAAAATGTTTTTTACCCATTGGTAAAATATAGAGGTTTTTGCAACTGAGATGAGGCCAACTTCCGGCCTCATTTAAATCTAGGTTAAAAAGCCTTGCACCACCACCACCACCACCATCACCATTCCGCCTATATCACCTTCTGCTTTTGACTCCTTTTCATTTACAGACTATTTTCTTTATCTTCAGATTGCTGACAACAAGAAGCCAAACAACGACACCACTAAAGTACAGCTAGGACCAGATACCAGCACTATTATATGATGGGAACCAGTGGTTAGAATCAGCCTAGAACTGTTATCGAACTTTCATACAGTATCACAATTCACTCTTGCATTTCACAATATAATATATGACTTACGTTGCTCTGGCAGTAGACAGGAGTCCACATGCAGTGCCTTTCTGGGCAAAGATAGGTATTAATCAGGGGCAAGTGTATTCCGAGACTTGTGACACGTCTTAATCAGGGGCCAGCTTGCTCGCAGACTTGTGACACATCTTAATCAGGGGCCAGCTTGCTCGCAGACTTGTGACACATCTTAATCAGGGGCCAGCCTGCTCGCAGACTTGTGACACATCTTAATCAGGGGCCAGCTTGCTCCCAGACTTGTGACACATCTTAATCAGGGGCCAGCCTGCTCGCAGACTTGTGACACATCTTAATCAGGGGCCTGCTTGCTCGCAGACTTGTGACACATCTTAATCAGGGGCCAGCTTGCTCCCAGACTTGTGACACATCCTAATCAGGGGCCAGTGTGCTCCCAGACTTGTGACACATCTTAATCAGGGGCCAGCTTGCTCCCAGACTTGTGACACATCTTAATCAGGGGCCAGCTTGCTCCCAGACTTGTGACATTTCAGTTGTCTTAATCAGAGGCCCTTGTGCTCCCAGACTTGTGACACCTCTTAATCAGAGGGCCAGTATGCTCCCAGACTTGTGACACGTCTTAATCGGGGGCCAGTTTGCTCCCAGACTTGTGACACGTCTTAATCAGGGGCCAGCTTGCTCGCAGACTTGTGACACATCTTAATCAGGGGCCAGCCTGCTCGCAGACTTGTGACACATCTTAATCAGGGGCCTGCTTGCTCGCAGACTTGTGACACATCTTAATCAGGGGCCAGCTTGCTCCAAGACTTGTGACACATCCTAATCAGGAGCCAGTGTGCTCCCAGACTTGTGACACATCTTAATCAGGGGCCAGCTTGCTCCCAGACTTGTGACACATCTTAATCAGGGGCCAGCTTGCTCCCAGACTTGTGACATTTCAGTTGTCTTAATCAGAGGCCCTTGAGCTCCCAGACTTGTGACACCTCTTAATCAGAGGGCCAGTATGCTCCCAGACTTGTGACACGTCTTAATCGGGGGCCAGTTTGCTCCCAGACTTGTGCCACATCAGTAATCTTAATCAGTGGCCCGTGTGCTCCTAGACTTGTGACACGTCTTAATCAGGGGCCACTATGCTCCCAGACGTGTGACACATCTTAATCAGGGACCAGCTTGCTCCCAGACTTGTGGCACGTCTTAATCAGGGGCCGGCTTGCTCCCAGACGTGTGACGCACCTTAATCAGGGGCCAGCTTGCTCCCAGACTTGTGACACGTCTTAATCAGGGGCCAGTGTGCTCCCAGATTTGTGACACGTCTAAATCAGGGGCCAGCTTGCTCCCAGACTTGTGACACATCTTTATCAGGGACCAGTTTGCTCCCAGACTTGTGACACATCTTAATCAGGGGCCAGTATGCTCCCAGACTTGTGACACGTCTTAATCAGGGGCCACTATGCTCCCAGACGTGTGACAGATCTTAATCAGGGACCAGCTTGCTCCCAGACTTGTGACACATCTTAATCAGGGGCTGGCTTGCTCCCAGACGTGTGACACACCTTTATCAGGGGCCAGCTTGCTCGCAGACTTGTGACACATCTTAATCAGGGACCAGTTTGCTCCCAGACTTGTGACACGTCTTAATCGGGGGCCAGTATGCTCCCAGACTTCAGACACATCTTAATCAGGGACCAGCAATGGGACCATGGGATACAGACTACTTATCCAATTTGTTTTATTGTTAGGGGTGCTACGAAGTCTTCAAGAATGTGAGGTCACCTATTTAGGTTTTGCTTTACCCCTTCTAATTCAATATTTAACACAGAATGCTCTTGTTTCAAGCATTTGAGATGTGAGTTATAGTATATCAACCATGTTTTAGACGATCAACATAGTTTACAATAAAAGTAACCTTAACTGTTGAACTTTTTTTATAACTAGTTTATCAAGTAAGTTGTTTAGAAAAAAAGAAATCTCTCGAACACTTCTGCATGTCAATAAAAAACAGTATGCTTTCAGACATTTCTTGGGAAATGTATTCTGAACTCGTTTGCATGTTATACCATTTAAACACAATCCTCTCCTTTTGGTTGTCTATATGTGGCAAGAAGTGGCATGTTCCTTACCAGGATCTCCATATACTTGTAGAAGGGTGAATGTCAGAATGATCAAACTTGGAACTGCTATGCACATGTATATAGCTTCATGCAGTCAAGACAACCAGTAAATGAAAACTGTGGTGGAGTAACTATACACCTTATAATCACACACACATACACATGCACAGACACACGCACAGTAGACAACATGTATACTGGTATGTTAATTCACCAGTGTAAAAAATATTATAAAACTTCACTTCAAATTTTCTCATATAACTTAAAAAAAATAATGCATTGCCTCCCCTTCTTTTTTTTTCTTTTTTTTTAAACACAAAAGTTGAGTTTTACAGCATATCAAAAAGGTTATATGGCGCCAACAGGAATGTCCATTCCAGACACACACCCCATTTATTTGATATTTCGAGATAAAAAGTATGCAGAATGTGCCTAGAACCTTCTCACCTGCAGCGTTTCTGCAAATTCTGAGCCAAGATAAGTAGTGACGCTATCTTGCCAGGGAACCATACAAAAAGGGTCTTTATGTAGCATGACCGTATTCCTCCATTATACATGGTACTAGAAACATATTTTTATTTATATATCTTTGCTGGCTCTGGAATTCTCAGAATCTGCAAATCATCAAATTCCTAAATAGATCCCATTGGGGCTGACGTAGTTATACCAGCTAATAATTACACATGTTATATGTGCCTACGATACATAAAACTATCGGTCATAATATTATATGTGCTATGCATTTATGTACTGTTTTTTTATCTGACCTTAAAAAACGATTTAAAATTATATTGTCAATTATGTTTTCCTACTTCTTGAGGGCCTCAAAGAAAATTAGCACAACACAAATTGTCAGAGTTACCCTGCTTTAAATAATTACAGTTATCAGTTAGTTTGGTTACATGTATTTATCGTTTACAAAACGTTGTTGCAAATTTGTTGCTTTCACAAGACTTGGAGCTTGGCTGATGAAATGAACGCAGTAGCATTCAGTCATTGTTGACTGTCGCCATTACGTGGTCCCGTCTTATTTCCATTAAGCGATGGGAAACCGTATATAAGCAGGATTTTATAACGGATATTTCGACAATAAAACACGTTTAAAAACATTTTTTTACTGAAAAAATGCTATTACCTGTGTAAAATCACCTATTGAATGTTTTAATTTTACAATATGGAAACTTTACAAGCCGAAATTAAGGTTTTATTTCATCCTCAGCCAACTCCGTTTTTTCTTCTTGAAAAAGGGTTGGATGGGGTATGAAAGTTAATACTTGGAACACATAATGGACTGTCAGAATGGCTAATAAAGACTTTGAAGCATTTTAGCTTATTTAACACTGCTTGTGTATGGTTTAAAAAGATAATGCAACCACCAATAGCATTCCAGTTTACTCTATTCTGTCGTATATAACTTGAAATAAGATTATGTTGCCCAAAAGTTATGGGTAGGTTTTTATACAAACCCTTATAAGATTTAACGATGTGAAGTTTTTTTGTTTAGGCAGAAAAAAATAAAATGCTGAGACTATTATTTTAGAGCAGTGTTGGTGTTTATTAATTATCTAGGTTTCAAGAAGAAAACATAGAGGATAAAAAAACAATATTGACTATGAGTTAGATGTTTTTAGGGATGTTTTTAGCTCTACTGGCCAAGGGTCAGCAGAGCTTATGGGATGGCGAGTTTTCCGTTGTCCGTCGGTCGTCAACTTTTGTCTCATTAAGACGATAAGGCCTTCATTTTTCATCTGATCTTTTCCAAACTTTACCAGATTGTTAATAAAATGAAAGCTCAGACAAGTGCGAAAACCAGCCAGATCTGACCACTAACAGCGGAGTTATGGCCCTTGAGTTAGTTACAAACGCTATATTTTGCCTCGTTAAGATGTTAGGGCCTTCCTTTTTCACAGATTGTTAATATCGATAAAAGCCCGGGCAAGTTCGAAAACCAGCCATATTGGACAAGTAACAGCGGAGTTATGGCCCTTGATTTAGTTCAGCTTCGCTAAGACGCTAAGGCTTGCATTTTCCATCCGATCTTTGCTAAACTTAACAAGATGGCTAATGTCGATGAAAGATTGGAAAAGTCAGCTAGATCGGACCAGTAACAGTAGAGTTGTGGCCCTTGATTTAGTTAAATTTTTTATATTTTGCCTCGTTAAGACGATATGGCCTTCATTTTTCATCCAATTTTTACCAAACTTTACCAGATTGTTATTATCATTGAAAGCTTGGACAAGTTTGAAAACCAGCCAAATCGGACCAGTAACAGCGGAGTCGTGGCCCTTGATTTAGTTAAAAATGTTGTATTTGCCAAGACTTTCAAAAATAACGTAAATTGCAGACACTCGCTTCATTGATGTTATAAGAGCCATGTTAGCCAGTAGAGCGTCCACAGGCCCTCTTGTTTGTAGTTTTCCTAATTAAATTTTAAGACAGTGCTATAGTAAGGATCTTACATGAGTGCCTATTTAATATTGAATTTAACTAGTTAGAAATTATATGGTGTGAGACTTTTATATCGTGTTTGTTGCTTCAGTATTTATTACCATAGTCACTCATTTAAACATGGTCTAGGTTCCTGACATCTTTTGAAGCTGTAGTGTGTTTTTTTTTGTTATAATTATATCAGTATTTGTATGCTTTTTGATTTTGTCTTTTGTGTTGCCATTTTTTTACATTATTGTTAAGTTTTTGGAGGAAGTATATTTCTTCAATGCTGTGATATGGAGATCATATAAGGCGTTTCTGGAGTGTATTATGTTATATTATATATTCTGTGATGAATTATAGAAATTTCCCAGTTTGAGAAAATCTATAACATATCTCTTCCTCTACTGTGATATCTCGCCTGGTGTGCGAGATAGCACAGTTGCCAGATTTTATAAACTACTTTCTCAGCAGGTTGAAGAAGTAAGTGGTCCTGAAATGCCTATGCATCCAAAAATGCCGGAAATGCCCCCTTAAACCCCAGTCATCATCGTCTACAGGACGGTTCCAGCCTGTGCAAGTGCAGCAAGTTTGTGATGTCACACAGCGCGAGTGACGTCACAATATTTATGTATTACTCCACGCTGTCGCCAAAGGAGTGACAGAAGAAGGAATATGTGTGTCGAAAGACGATTGGAAAGAAATTCATCACAGAATATATAATATATAGCTTAATTAACATTGTTGTCATGGTATGGGAAATAATTCTCTCGTGAGAAAGATTCTTGCGATATAGAAACTCTGCGATATAGAAACTTGTGCGCAAGCGTTTCTATATCATGTATATCGCACAATTTTTTCTCACTCGGGAATTATTTCCTGTATCACAACAACAATGTTAATTAAACTCTATTTATTTCATAGTAAAAAAATACACTTAAATTGTGGTTTAGCAGTACACTATATTTTGTATAATAAGATATGATAAAAATATAAAAACAGCACTTTTAACATTGTATTATTCTTTTATTGCCAATTACATGTACAATGTGATATTTATGTCCGACACCGATTATTTGTTTGTTTTTGTGCTTAACCTTTATTTTTAAGCACATTTTAGGCTATGTATGACGGTTGATTTTTGTTGTGGTTGAGGCAGACCACCCACTTCTTCCTGGTAGAACCAGTACTAAATACCTCGAGCCATCTGTAAGAATAGACTCTTTCTCGCTTTAATAATAAAACTAAAAGTTCAGCTCCCAGTGTGATATGAACCTGCAGTGGTGAGAGGCGAGCAGGTTTACAACACGTCGTTAAACCCAGTACCTATATGACAACACATCATATTAAGTGCATATAATACTGATTGATTGAACTGGATTTTATAGTCGCACCAACAGCTAAGGTCATATGGCGACTTTCCAGCTTCCATTGGTGGAGGAAGACCCCAGGTGCCCCTCCGAGCAATTTTCGTGCACGGGCGGGCACCTGGGTAGAGCCACCGACGTTCCGCAGCATATAATACTAATATCAGTATAAAAGAAGAGTAAATCAGGTGGTCTCGGGATCCTACTTATATTTTATATTCTTAAGGACCTAAACATAATGAACTGAATGGGGTTTTAAGATGCTCCAACATGAAAGGTTATATGGCGCGTAACATGTATGATTATGCCAGGCTCAGCCTCCATGTACATCGAGATAAAATAATATGGAGAACGGGCCTAGAACCTTCTCATCCTGAACTGCGGAGTTGCTGCAAATTCTGTTGTTATCACTCAATTTACGCTGGAGCCACGTTATAGTTTTTCTGCCACTGCTCTAGTGATATGAGTGAGCTGGCATCTGAATTGTGGGGGTGGGGGTGGAGATCGATCGATACAAGTATTGTTTTTCTCATACGTTCTTGAAATATCTGTGAAGGAATATGCATAAAATGAATTACGAATTGATAACTTAATTCGACGCTCCAGTTATGGAATTTGGTCTGGCTGCTTAAAGTCGTTAATCATGTTTATATTGTGTCTCAACACATGTCAGGTTATATATGACGGTCGATTGTTTGTGTTGGAGGCAGACCACCCACTTTTCCTGGGTAGAAACAGTACTGTACACCTCCCGCCATCCGTAAGAATCGACACTTCCTCATTACAAGTCGAGCTCCCAGTGGGATTCGAACCCGCAGCGGTGAGAGGCGATAAGGTTTACAACGCAATGTCGTTAACCACTCGGCCGCTTGGATTCCCAAAATATGTAAGTTACTGTCAACGCTGAAAATTTAGCGACATGGAAATGTCAGCGAATTTAGCGAGAGGCAAAGATTCGCTAAAATTACACCTAGCTAAAATATTAACAATTATTTTGGTCAAACATCACGGGTGATGAAATATTTTAACTTTTTTTTACATAGAATATGCCTACCTTGTCAGCAATGGGTTTAGAAACGATATACTTACGTTATAAAAAAATAATCTGTTGTTGGTGGGATAGCTACTTTAAACATTTACGCCCGATTCAATTCAAGATCTATGATGAATTCAAATTAACACCTGAACATCTCAGTCCTGTTTGATATGACCTTTTTATCCTACATTGTAACATTTTTTTATTCTTCTAGAAAACCCCTGATGCACCCTATTTAAAAGCTACCAGACATCACAAAGATTTTTTCTGGACTATGTATTGGGACAGTGTGACAAAACTCTCTGCCAAATAACAAATTCCAAACGAAGTTGGCAATTATTTGTAAGGAGCTCGGCACACCAGATTCATTTGTAAGAAGCTCGGCACACCAGGTTCATTTGTAAGAAGCTCGGCACACCAGGTTCATTTGTAAGTAGCTCGGCACATCAGATTCATTTGTAAGGAGCTCGGCACACCAGGTTCATTTGTAAGAAGCTCGGCACACCAGATTCATTTGTAAGAAGCTCGGCACACCAGATTCATTTGTAAGGAGCTCGGCACACCAGCTACATTTGTAAGAAGTTCGGCACACCAGGTTCATTTGTAAGAAGCTCGGCACACCAGATTCATTTGTAAGAAGCTTGGCACACCAGATTCATTTGTAAGAAGCTCGGCACACCAGATTCATTGTCCCAACTTAACACAGTTGTTCACGTGGTGAGCATTCTATTCTGGAAAATGTTGACTTGACTTGTATTTTATGGTCTTAAACCCGTGTACCAAAAATTATTTAAATCCATCGACCCTTTCATGAGTTACTGTCCGGACACCGTTTTTTGGGCAAATTGTAAGTTGAAAAGGGGCCATAACTCCGTCAAAAATTGGTGGTTTGTAAGCAAAATCGAACTTGACTTGTAATTTATGGTCTTAACCTCGTGTACCAAATATTATTTAAATCCGTCGACCCTTTCATGAGTTATCGTCCGGACACCGTTTTTTGGGCAAATTCTATGTTGAAAAAGGGCCATAACTCCGTCAAAAATTGGTGGTTTGTAACCAAAGTCAAACTTGACTTGTATTTTATGGTGTTATACCCGTGTACCAAATATTATTTAAATCCGTCAACCCTTTCATGAGATATCGTCCGGACACCGTTTTTTGGGAAAATTCTAAGTTGAAAAGGGGACATAACTCCGTCAAAAATTGGTGGTTTGTAACCAAAGTCGATCTTGACATGTATTTTATGGTCTTAAACCCGTGTACCAAAAATTATTTAAACCCTTTCATGACTTATCGTCCGGAAACCGTTTTTTGGGCAAATTCTTAGAGGAAAAGGGGTCATAACTCCGTCAAAAATTGGTGGTTTGTAACCAAAGTCGAACTTGACCTGTATTTTATGGTCCTAAACCCGTGTACCAAAATTTTTTAAATCTGTCGACCATTTCATGAGTTATCGTCCGGAAACCATTTTTTGGGCAAATTCTAAGTTGAAAAGGAGCCATAACTCTGTCAAAAATTGGTGGTTTGTAACCAAAGTCGAACTTGACCTGTAGTTTATGGTCTTATACCAGTGTACCAAAAATTATTTAAATCCGTCGACCCTTTCATGAGTTATCGCCCGGAAACCAACAGACGGACAGACAAGCAGACAGACCGACAAGCTCACTCCTATATACCCCCCAAACTTCGTTTGTGGGGGTATAATGACACCAGAAAATGCTATAACTGAATAAATGCGTGTTTAAAACCCTTAAACAGCTTACTTTATATCAGGTTGGACTTTAGAATGAGAACTGCTACTGAATATAAAACAAGTCTATGGAAATGTTAAAAAAAACACATAATTTAACTGGAACTTGACAGAAATATAAACAGTCTTCGAATTAACCCACTAGCCCAAAGCCCGGGGCTAGTAAAGGTCATTTGGGCTAGTGATTTTTTTTTTATGTAGTCGGGCTAAAGGAAAATGTACGGGTTTCCACTGAGTATAAAAGAATTCGGGATACTGTCACACAAATTTTAATTCAAAAAGACTGTTATAAATACAAACCTAGACAACTCTGCAATTCTTACCAAGCATATAAAAATATATAATATACCTACAACAATGACTAGTAAAGTATATCTAACTCGCTACATATATATAATGGACAGTTCTTTCTTTGCATTAAGACCATTCTATTTATGCGACAATGGGGTGATTTGGGGCCTGGAGAATGACTGATCAGCAGCCAGACATTGCAAACCCAGATCAGCCTGCGAGTAACGGACATTGTAAACCCTGATCAGGAGTTACTCGCAGACTGATCAGGGTTTACAATGGACGCAAAGGCTATTATAGTCATGCTTAGCAGGTTAAGGGTTAATTCTAAATGACCTTTTTAGAAAGTGCTCAATTCAATGCCCAACATATCTGACAATCTCAGAAACAAGTGAAGCACCAACAGTGGTGTGAATGCCGGATTGCGACATTTTAACTGAAAAACCTATAAATCTTAATTCAGGTAAAATACATGACATAGTTATGGTTCTTGTTTTATAACATTGTGTAATAATAATGAACAAGTGTGCCAAGATGCAAAGCTTTCCTTCCGACAATTCGTTTTTTGAGAAATAAGAACTGAACTGAACTGGGGTTTTAAGGCGCACCAACACATGAAAGGTTATATGGCGCCTAACAGGTATGAACACCCCAGGCAATATGACCTATTTATGTGTCGACGTGCTGTAAAACACTATTCATTCCATTCCATGTACATGATTTACATTGAGATAAAATATGGAGAACGGGCCTAGAACCTTCTCACCCTGAACTGCAGGGTTGCTGCAAATTCTATTGTAGACACTCCATTTACGCTGGAGCCACGTTATAGTTTTTCTGTCACTGCTCTAGTGATATGAGCGAGTTGACACCTGAAACAATGCAGGGGTCATGATGAAGACCTTTAATGAGCATGAACAAAAAATGATAAAATAAACATGAATTTGGGGTGGGGGTGGGGTGGGGGGGTTTCTACCCCTCTACTTCCCCTCCAACTGGATCTGCAGTGGCCCTTTGCCCCGTAACCAAACAGAGACCCCGGAAGGAGAAGAAAAAAAAAACTTTACCAAAAACGTCAAAGCACGTAGACGGACGGACAGACAGACACATGTTTTAAAATGTAAGCAATGATCAATATATACCGGTATAGTCAACGTTTCATTGAGGCTTGGATCCAGAACATTCATATCCTAACTGCCCCATATATCCTATATTGTAAAATCCAATTCAATTATTTTTAATTGAATAATAACAGAATTGGATTTTACAAAATAGCATATTGTAAAATCCAATTCAGTTGTTTTTACTTAACGGTATTAAAAATGGAGGATGAGTCTGGTGTGTTCATTCCTGTTAGACACCATATAACCTATCATGGATTGGTGCGCCGTAAAACCCAATTCTATTCAATTCAATTCTATGAAGAAAAACTACATGGGAAGCCACAGGTTTTACAAAAAAAAATCACAATCTCTGTGTCCCTATTAAAAGTTCTCACAAAACTGAATTGGGTTTTATAATGCACTAAAACATCATGAAAGGTTATATGGCACCTACACTGTAACAGGAATGAACATGCCAGGCTCATCCTCCATTTACATCAAGATAAAATATGGAGAATGGGTCTGGAGCCTTCTAACCTGCAGAACTACAGCAAATTCTATAGTAGACACTCCATTTATGATGAAGTCACGTTTCCAATTTTGCATACGCTGTGTCATGATGAAGACCTTGAATTGGATTTTAAGGTGCATCAACACATGAAAGGTTATATGGCGCATAACAAGAATGAACATGCCAGACTCACCCTCCATTTACATAAAGATAAAATATGGAACATGGGTCTAGAACCTTCTAACTTGCAGAACTGCAGAGTTGCTGCAAATTCTATATTGTAGACACTCCATTTACGATGAAGCCACGTTTCCATGGTGAAATGATGAAGATCTTGAATGAGCATGATAAAAAACAAGAGGTCAATGACCTTGAAGCTCTACTGATAGATTTTGATAGCTTAAGCTAGATCAGCATTCCTGTGAAATTTCATAAACATCTGTCAGGTAGTTTCAGAGTAGTCGCTACAAATTGAAGTTTTTACTATATAACTCTAGGTAAACAAAGATGGCCACTGGCAGCCATGTTTAATGTCGAATCAAAATAATTTTCGACAAGGATCAACGTAAATCATGTCATGCTGATCATTTCAGAAAAGTCCCATATCAATATCGCTTACAGTTTTCAAGAAGTAGTCGCTACAAACTTGTTTTTAACAAGAGGTCAATGACCTTGAAGCTCTACTGATAGGTTTTTGATAACTAGATCAGCATTCCTGTGAAGTTTCATGAAAATCAAGTTTTCATTATATAACTCTATGTAAACAAAGATGGTCGCTGGCGGCCATGTTTAACGTCAAATCAAAATAATTTTAAACAAGGATCAACATCATGTCATACTGATCATTTTAGAAAAAGTCCCATATCAATATCACTTATAGATTTCAGGAAGTAGTCGCTACAAACTTGTATTTTGAAAATCTATTTTTAGCCATGGTGGCCATCTTGAATTTCCGGCAGACCTGAAATTTTGCTAGGATCAATTATACATCAAGAGCAACATTCCTGTGAAGTTTCATGAAAATCCGTCGAGTAGTTACGGAGGAGTAGTCGCTACAAGTTTTTACTTCATAACTCTATGTAAACAAAGATGGCCACTGACAGCCATGTTTAACATCGAATCAAAACAATTTTCGACAAGAACCAACATCATGTCATGCTGATGAGTTTAGAAAAAGTCCCATGTCAATATCACTTATAGTTTTCAAGAAGTAGTCGCTACAAACTTGCTTTTTGAAAATCTATTTTTAGCCGTGGTGGCCATCTTGAATTTCTGGCCGACCTGAAGTTTTGCTAGGATCAATTAGTCATCAAGAGCAACATTCGTGTTAAGTTTCATGAAAATCCGTCAAGTAGTTTCAGAGGAGTAGTCGCTACAAGTTTTCATTATATAACTCTATGTAAACAAAGATGGCCGCTGGCGGCCATTTTTAACGTCGCATCAAAATAATTTTCGACAAGGATCAACATCATTCCATACTGATCATTTTAGAAAAGTCCCATATCAATATCACTTACAGTTTTCAAGAAGTACTCGCTACAAACTTGTTATTCGAAAATCTATTTTTAGCTGTGGCGGCCATCTTGAATTTCCGACCAACCTGAAATGTTGCTAGGATCATTTAGACATCAAGAGCAACATTTCTGTGAAGTTTCATGGAAATCTGTCAAGTAGTTTTAGAGGAGTAGTCGCTACAAGTTTTTACTAAATAACTCTATGTAAACAAAGATGGCCGCTGGCAGCCATGTTTAAAGTCGAATCAAAACGATTTTCGACAAGGACCAACGTCATGTCATGCTGATCATTTTAGGAAAAGTCCCATATCAATATTACTTATAGTTTTCAAGAAGTAGTCGCTAAAAACTTGTATTTTAAAAATCTATTTTTAGCTTTGGTGACCATCTTGGATTTCACATCAACATGAATTTTTGCTAGGATCAACTAGACTTCATGGGCAACATTTCTGTAAAGTTTCATGAATATCCATCCAGCAGTTTCAGAGAAGTAGTCGCTACAAATAAAAGTTTACGGACAGACGGACGACGATCAGTCCAGCTAAAAATCTATGTTTAGCCGTGGTGGCCATCCTGAATTTACGGCCGACTGAAATTGTGCTAGGATCAACTAGACATCAAGAGCAACGTTCCTGTGAAGTTTCATGAAAATCCGTCAAGTAGTTTCAGAGGAGCAGTCGCTACAATTTTTTACTTTACAAACTCTATGTAACCAAAGATGGCCACTGGCACCCATGTTAAATGTTGAATCAAAATCTATTTTTAGCTTTGGCAGCCATCTTGGATTTCACATCAACATGAATTTTTGCTAGGATCAACTAGACTTCATGGGCAACATTTCTGTAAAGTTTCATGAATATCCATCCAGTAGTTTCAGAGGAGTAGTCGCTACAAATAAAAGTTTACGGACAGACAGACGGACGGACGACGCACCACAGCATAAGCTCTGCTGATCTCTGATCAGTCGAGCTAAAAATGACAAAAATGAACATGAAGTGGGGGTCTAAGGTTTCAAAAAGGGTTCTTTTACAGGTAATCTTTAACAATGCTCTACATCTTGCGTTGTGAGTAGACATAGAACCTATGTTTATTCAAATACATCAGATACAATAAATATTAAATAAATATTGCCTAGACAATACAACAGTCAAACTTGTAAATTCATTCATAATAGAATACATGTACTATGAGCATATCTTCAATAGCTATCTTAAAGGGACACATGGCAATCTTGAGTTTTATTCAAACATTAAAATGTGCTCCCCAATTTAGTTATCCTGCGTCATTTTGACTTTAAAACTGCTTGCATATGATTAAATAAAAATTGAAATTTCAATTTTCTTCACTATTTCACCAAAATTTTAAACATATTATTGATGCACTATTATAAAAATTTAATAATCTGTAAAAATAATTTGCTTTGAACTGTTCTAACAATTACTATTAATGATTGAACAAATGCAAGTGAAGAGAAAAACTAACGAGACGCCATGAGTTTTTAAAAAATCAAGATTGCCGTGTGTCCCTTTAAAGAGACTGGCGGCGATTTGGAAAAATTAAAAATATAATAAACTGTCCTTTAAAAAAGGTGCAAGTGAGCTAATCTGGGCCTTATACATGTAGTTCAGTTGTTTTGACTTCTATAAAAATGAGTAGTCTAGAAAAGTCAAAGATTCAGCAAGTCTTTCTTGAATAAATCAAGTATTAATTTAGGCTTTGCCGAGTACTTGTTTTGTGACAGAAATACACATTTATTAAATTATACTGAATCATATCCTTCATGGAATAGATTGTATCTAAAATGATATTTTTACATTTTTTCTTTCTTTATTGCATCAATTTATGAAAAAATTAAAAACTAAAAAATTAATAAAGTAGAAACTAGAGTAGAAAAATGCTGGGTGTACCCCAACCTTTTAAAATGTTTGGTCAACAAGTAATAGATAATGGCAGGGTTTTTTTTGGCTGTTTTTATAGCCGAAATTTGGTCATATTCCCAATGCCAGAACATATTTTTTTTTCCCAAAAGGAAAAAATTCCCAATTTTTAAAAAAAAAAGTGTGTCAATCAAATGATTGGGGTTCAAAAGCTTAAATATGTGCTTCTGTTTATCTTGGTGTACAAAAAAACAGTATTAAAGATATAATTATGAAAGGAATGCTTTACTTTATAGTTTTCCGAATTTTATTAAAAATCGTGCTAAAATTCCCAATTTTATGAAAAATCACGCTAAAATTCCCAATTTCAGGGGTACGGGTCATGTTCCTAAAATCATGAAAAAAAAGCCCTGAATGGTCTCATTGAGTTGGTTAATTTAACATCGAGATGGGCCTAGCCCATCGAGGTGTTTAAATTAACCGAGATGAAACCATACTCTATTTGTTTTGTAGCATGTCCATTTCAACTCCCTGCCATACTCTAACTTCCAATAACCGGTAGTTGTAGTACACCATTTATTCTGACAGGTGTTATTTTCAATTAAACAATTTATACCTGTGCTATTACAAAGAGAATTTTCAGTGACCATGCTATAAAGAAGACTTGTAGCATGGTCGGTGACATTTCCTTTGATGAATGCAGAGCATTAAATCGTTTAATTTAGGGTAACTAAAGGGGCTTGGCTTTACCGTGCTACAACTACCGGATATTGGAATTTAGAGTACGGTCACTATGACGTCACAGTGTTACTAAGTACACCATGCTACAAAAAAGATAGAGTCTGTCTTAGCTCGTTGGTTATTTAAACACCTTGATGGGCTACGCCCATCTCGGTGTTTAAATAAGCCAACTCGCTGAGACCAGACTCTATCTATTTATACATAGTCATGAAATGACGGACAAATCACCACCAGTCGCTTTAACAAAGACTTTTTAAAATGGTCACATAATATTACCTATATTTAAAGGTAAACATAAAATTTTGGAAGAAATTAAATAAGCCTTAAAGGCGGTCAGTGATGACTGGAACATACACTGTAGCTACAAATTTAGCTACAAATTTAGCATAATACAAATCTTCAACTTTTAATTCAGTTTAATCAAATAATCAAATAATGACAAATCCACAATCCACAGTGATCAAAGAATCCAACTACATTCCAATCCACTATTTTGATAACGACTCATCGTATCTCCCTTAATCATCCTTGCCATACGAATCATCATTAGTCAATCCTTCTGGATCAAGGTATGACGAGTCGTTATCTAGCGTCTGTGCCGCCTGCACCTCCGCAGTCACGTCTGTGAACTCTGCCTCCATTTCTAGCTCAGTCTGCTCTTCGTCATACTTCTCCATGATCGCTCGGATGAGTTTACAGCGCCCGGAGCCGCAGTCACAAGGGACGGGATGCTCTTCCTCCTCCTCCTCATCATAACTGTCGTCATCTGTGTCGTCAAGGCTCTCAATCATTTCCAGAGAAATGTTATAGTGGCGCTTGTGACTGCCATCCTGGCACAGAGACATTTTGCAGTAAATTGTCTCCCCCTTTGTAACTGAAGCTTCGGCTGGTAAAAGCACAACTGTCTGCTTCCAGTGGGTTTTTTGGGCAAAAGGGGAGGTACTAAGCGTGACTTTATGCACATCTGATTGGCTGGATATATTATAACTGTCACCTGATGGATCATGAGACTTGTTTTCAGTTTCTGACGATTCTGTAATTCCTGCGGCAAGTTTATTATTGCATGTCAGATTTGGCGCGAAATAAACATCAAACCACGTGGCAAACCCATGCAGCGTTGAATCTGATTCAACTTCAAATGCAAGTCTCTCTTCAATATCCTGAATCTCAGAGGGCTTAACAGTCCTCAAATCAAACTTGGCAAGAATTTCAGGCCTAGACAAACATTGCTCTCCTTTTAAAACAGTCACTGTCGGCTGCATGCGTGACTCCACTACATTTTGAGCTAGGAAAGGACAGAAATCAAACCCGTACACATCCTTCCAGTAGTCAAAATGTTCATCACAATACTCCGACATGTTCACCGGGCTGGCAAAAATACTGGCATGTGATGGCAACATGATTCCGTCACTTTTTAGCCATTTATCTCTAGCGAACAATACGGAGTCCAGCATTGATTCGTGCAATAAATAAAAACCCATCCACTCCGACACGATCACATCCACCTTTTCAGGCAACTCAACTTTTTCTACCATCCCTTTAATAACAGTTATCACATGTTCGTATTTGTTCACTTTTACAATTTCTTTACACAGATCTGCTATATCGCTTGCTTCAACTGCATAGACAACTCGCGCACCAGCCCGCGCTGCAAACAGTGACAGAATTCCCGAGCCTGCACCCACATCCAGAACGACTTTATCTTTCATGAGGCTGACATTTTTTTCAATGAATTCTTTATATGCCAGTGTTCGTGGTCTGTCCTTCAACATGAGTTCATGTACACCCAGGTTGCCATAACTCTTGAAGTAATCGGCATCCTTGTTATTTCCTGTAGGGGGAGAAACTGCGTCCTCCGACATGGTCCTGAAAGAAAAACAGTAAGTTACATAATTATATTTGTAAATCCCGTCAGCTGTTCATGTTTTAAATGCCTGCAGGGATGTTTTTCCTTCATAAACAGGGGCCCCTTCCCCTAGCAAAACAGACTAGTTACTTTTTAATTTTTCCCCTCTTTTTTTAATTTTTTTGCTTAAAGGGAATGGAACAAGCTCTGTTATTGAGAGTTCTGAAACACTTGACAAAAGGTGAAAGAATTATCCAACCAAATCGGATGATACACAAAAAAGATATGACCATTTGAAGGTTCTTCTAAAATGGGTAGACGAGCCGTCATTTTTAGAACTATGAGCGACACAGCCAAACCATCTTTAATATTGAGAGGTTTGAAAAACTTGAATAAGGGTGAAAGAATTATCAAAATCGGATGATAAAGACAGAAGATTATGATCATTTGAAGATTCTATTGAAACGGATATGGAAGCCGCCATTTTGAGAGCTATGACATCACAGTTCTAAATGACCATATATGGAATACTGATAAATATCATTTAAAGCAAAGATAATCACTGCAGATGAATGTAAAATCCTTTACTGGTCATATAAGCATTATTGCCATTAAGTATACATATTTTTCATAGAGTTGCTGTCATGTTTTCTAAATAAATCAGTAAATTTTCATATTTATAAATATTCCATATATGGTCATTTAGAACTGTGATGTCATAGCTCTCAAAATGGCGGCTTCCATATCCGTTTCAATAGAATCTTCAAATGATCATAATCTTCTGTCTTTATCATCTGATTTTGATAATTCTTTCACCCTTATTCAAGTTTTTCAAACCTCTCAATATTAAAGATGGTTTGGCTGTGTCGCTACATACCCTTTAACATTATTTCCCCCTCTACTATAACTTTCCCAACATTATTATGTTTGCCAGGGATACATTTATAGAAGACAGTTTATCACATAACGTCCCTTGATAGCAGTGTCGAACACCCATTTAATATTCTACTGTATGACACACGTGTGATACAACATGGAACGATTTTGATTGGTTGAGTTAAACCTGTAACACTACGCAAGTTTATTAACTGAAACTATTTTATTTATTACAAATTTACCCAGATCCGAGTCATAAACTTAATATTTGTGACAGCTTATAAAAATAATGCAAGTTATACAAAACATTGTTGTTGGTTTGTTAAAAAGTTGGCGTAAACTGCTATTTTGTAAAGAGGTAAAACACAAACTCTTTTATACGCAACGTTACGACGTCACATACTTGATGACGTTTTGGCGCTAAAGTGTGTCTGACGTCGTGGCGGTTCTATGTCCATCTGAATTAATTTTTACTTATTGATTGCAATATTATGTGATAAAAAGGATCTTAAACTCGTTCCCATTCCATATAAGATTTATGAAACTCGTTATGAATTATTTTTAATTTTAACTTGCCTAAAGTCTCGTTAAAATTAAAATAATTCATAACGAGTTTCATAAATCTTATATGAAATGGGAACGAGTTTAAGATCCTCTATTTATCTAAAACGTACCTCTTTTGCATATTTGCACACCAAAATCTTCAATTTCTGTCCAATACAGTATTATACACTGTTCCCCCTATATCTCAAATCGATTTTTCCACCCTATTTTCAAAGAAAAGCGCCCTGGCCTGGAAATAGTTAACAGGGGCCACTCTGCTTCAATCAATAAAATTCAAAGATATGAACTGTAATATCAGTGCTATATATCTGAAGGCAGGCCTTTTTTACTTCCACGAGCACCTTGATATATATATATATACACTCAAACGATATGAAAATGCAACACGGGAATTTCCGCTATATATTGTATATACTGAACACTTAATTCCACATAAATTTCCAAAGAAATGTAAAAAAAAAGTAGCAGTTAGTTAGAGAAAGGACACAACAGTGATGTTGTAGACGTTTTAATCACAATCCACTTTTTTTATCAAGAAATTCCTCTCTGAAAAATTGAGCCATTTCAGTACTGTATTTAACGTAAAGGGTTTGCAAGATTTTGCATCCTAAGTTTGCTCACATGCTTGAGCCAAACGCGTACTCGGTCAATAATGAAACTTTGAAGGAATACTAATAGCTGTGTTATGTGTTGTTTTAGTCTTTTTCTCCGAAAGGAAAGGTCTAACGTAGCCATGTACCAATCGATTAACAGCAGCATATTACACATACAATATATAGCGGAACTTCCCGTGTTGCGTTTTCATATCTCTTGAGTGTATATACAGACTTCAACTTTTAAAACCAATTCAGTTTGTTTGTTTGTTTCTATTCCACTCAATCTTTCCTCAAACGGTAGGGTGACAGCTTTAGTTAACTATGACTTGATACAGGGCACAAACGTGTTTTTTTTGTATGGTGTTTTCTGTCATTTTCAACACCTGTCAGAGTGGGAAAAATTCTTCGACATGAATTGGAAAAAGGAGGAATTTTGACAATGTTAAAATAAAGAAGAAATATAGTATGTTTTATATGAATTAATTCTCAGTCTTGCATTTAATATTAAATTCACATCAAGAACATGTTTGATGGACATGTTATGGATGGTCAACTAAGAAACAACATTTAAAAGCTTTTTGAGGGGATTTTTTTCTCACAAAACGGGGGAAAAAACACATACATTTTGAGGAGGGGAACTTCGGCCCCAAATTACTCTTTAAACAAGAGGCCCAAGAGGGCCTGTAGACGCTCTACTGGCTCAAGATAAAGTTTATGAATAAGGGACCATAAGTCTTCCAAAATCATTCAACCAGAACATGGCAATGACAGGTGCAACTAGGCTTAGTACTGATCATTCTCGCCAAGATTCGCTGAAATCTGGCAAAGAGTTCAGAAGAGACTAATCTGGACAAAGTTTGTGTAT
The DNA here is from genome assembly GCA_037043455.1 of Cyrtodaria siliqua. NCBI lineage: Eukaryota > Metazoa > Mollusca > Bivalvia > Adapedonta > Hiatellidae > Cyrtodaria > Cyrtodaria siliqua. The sequence goes on from JAWPHD010009243.1 coordinate 82,798, forward strand.
TAAAACATTTAAAGGGTCACAACTCTGCCAAAAATCATTCAACTGAAATATGGCGATGATATGCACAACTAGGCTTGATACTGATCATCCTTGTCAAGTTTCGTATATCCAGCCAGGAGTTCAGGAGAACTAGCCCGTAAAAAAGTTGTGGTATCAAAATCCTTTAAAGGGCCATAACTCTGCCAAATATCTGTAAACCGGAACGTGACAATAACATGCACAACTAGGCTTGGTGCTGATCATCCCTGCAAAGTTTCATTGAAATCTGGCGAGGGCTTCAGGAGAAGTAGATCAGACAAAGTTTGTGTATTAAAACCTTTAAAGGGCCATAATTCTGCCAAAAAATCATTTAACCGTAATACGCCAATGATTTGCACAACTAGACATGGAATTGATCATCCCTAAAAAGCTTCGTTTAAATCCGGCCAGAGGTTCAGGAGAACTAGTCAGAACAAAGTTTGTGTATTAAAACCTATAAAGGGCCCTAACTCCGCCAAAAATCATTCAACCGAAACACGGCGATGATGTGCACAACTAGATATAGAATCAATCATCCCTAAAAAGTTTCGTTTAATCCGGCCAGGGGTTCAGGAGAACTAGTCAGAACAAAGTTTGTGTATTAAAACCTTTAAAGGGCTATAACTCTGCCAAAATCATTCAACTGGAACACGGTGACTATGTACAACTAGGCTTGGTACTGATCATCCCTGCAAAGTTTCAATGAAATCCGGCCAAATGAAGGCCCTTTCGTCTAAATGAGGCCAAGATATAGCATATTTCAGAAAATCAAGGGCCATGACTCCGATGTAAAAGTTCCAATCTGGATGGTTTTCGAACTCGTCCAAGCTTTCATTGATATTAACAATCTGGTAAAGTTTCTTAAAGATCAGATGAAAGATGAAGGCCTTATCGTCTTACGAGGCAAAATATAGGATTTTTAACTAAATCAATGAAGGTGCTAGAGTGTTCACAAGGCTTAATATGGCATTTTTCAGCAAAACAAGGGCTATAACTCCGATGAAATTATTTCGATCTTGCCGGTTTTCGAACTCGTCCAAGCTTTCATTGATATTAACAATCTGGTAAAGTGTCTTAAAGATCAGATGAAAGATGAAGGCCTTATCGTCTTACGAGGCAAAATATAGGATTTTTAACTAAATCAATGAAGGTGCTAGAGTGTTCACAAGGCTTAATATGGCATTTTTCAGCAAAACAAGGGCCATAACTCCGATGAAATTATTTCGATCTTGCCGGTTTTCGAACTTGTCCTAGCTTTCATTGATATAAAGACAATGGAAAAGTTAAGTAAAGGTCTATTAATATTGAAGGCCCTAGAGTGTTCACAAGGCAGAAAATAGCATTTTTCAGAAGAAAAAAAAGGGACATAATTCCGGTGTTACTGATCCGATTTAGCTGGTTTTCGAACTTATTTGAGCTTTCATTGATATTAACAATCTGTGCAAGTTTGGTAAAGAGTAAATAATAAACGAATGTGCTAGAGTGTTCACAAGGCAGAAAATGGCATTTTTCAGAAAAAATAAGGGCCATAACTCTGGTGTTACAGACCTAATTTAGCTGATTTTCGAACTTGTCCAAGCTATCATTGGTATTAACAATCTATGCAAGTTTGGTAATAATCAAATAATAAATGAAGGTGTTAGAGCGTTCACAAGGCAGAAAATAGCAATTTTCAGAAAAAACAAGGGTCATAACTCCGGTGTTACTGATCCGATTTGGCTGGTTTTCGAACTTGTCAGAGCTTTCATTGATATTAACAATCTTACAAGTTTGGTAAAGATCAAATAATAAATGAAGGTGCTAGAGTGTTCACAAGGCTTAATATGGCATTTTTCAGCAAAACAAGGGCAATAACTCTGGTGAAATTTATCCGATCCGGCCGGTTTTCGAACTTGTCCGAGCTTTCTTTGATATAAAGACACTGGTAAAGTTTGGTAAAGATTGGATGAAAAATGAAGGCCCTATGGTGGTAACAAGGTAAAAGTTAACGACGGACGGACGACGGACAACTCGCCATCCCATAAGCTCTGCTGGCCCTTGCAAGTTGGCCAGTAGAAGGGCCAGCAGAGCTAAAAAAGACACTGCCTGTATTACAGTAATGTTATATATGATGGTTGATTTTTTTAGTGTTGGAGGCAGACTACCCACTTTTCCTGGGTAGAACCAGTACTGTACATACACCTCTCGCCATCCGTAAGAATCAAGACACTTGGAACCTCACTTACTGGGAACTCGGTCTCGGTTTACTTTAATTACTTGCAACAAATAGCAAGTGCTTTATAAATTCTCTACTTGAAGTTTGCAAAATCTTCTTGCATATTATTGCATATAGAAAATAAATAGACGTTTAAGTTGATCTCTGCTGCCAAGTGTGCCATTGCAATGTCACGTATGACATACAGGGCCTTTTTAACACTTTTGCGGAGGCCTCTTAAATTTCTTTTAAAAAATAAATAATGCGGATTTCCCCATTTTTCAATCTTACCTCTGGAAACTGTATTCCCCATTTATGGATTCCCACCCCCCACGCTGCTCCCCATCCTCAATTTAGGGCAATAACCCAATTTCCCAAAACTGGTATGATACCCCACCTATACTGAGTGAGTAGACTTCACATTATATAATCTGACCCTAAAAGCCTTTTCTTTTTTTTTGTGTGGCTTTTTAGGCGTACACAGCCAGATGAAATATCAAAATCGTAAAAAGGGCTGGTACTTAGGTCAGAGAAGGCTTGGATTACACATTATACTGACATCAGGCCAACCAGTCCTAGAACTACCCGTTATATACTGACATCAGGCCAATCAGTCCTAGAACTACCCTTTACATGCTGACATCAGGCCAATCATGTATATGCTGACATCAGACCAATCAGTCCTAGAACTACCCTTTACATGCTGACATCAGGCCAATCAGTCCTAGAACTACCCGTTATATACTGACATCAGGCCAACCAGTCCTAGAACTACCCTTTATATGCTGACATCAGGCCAACCAGTCCTAGAACTACCCGTTATATACTGACATCAGGCCAACCAGTCCTAGAACTACCCGTTACCCAACCAGTCCTAGAACTACCCTTTATATGCTGACATCAGGCCAACCAGTCCTAGAACTACCCTTTATATGCTGACATCAGGCCAACCAGTCCTAGAACTACCCTTTATATGCTGACATCAGGCCAACCAGTCCTAGAACTACCCTTTATATGCTGACATCAGGCCAACCAGTCCTAGAACTACCCTTTATATGCTGACATCAGGCCAACCAGTCCTAGAACTACCCGTTATATGCTGAACATCAAACAAGAGAGCTACAATACCATTTTTATTACTTCTCTGATATGACCTGGCCGGGGATTGAACCCACGACCACCTGCATACAAGGTGGATGCTCTTTCACCTAAGGCCACGGTGTTGAAGACAGGCAAAAAATGAAGGCAAATCATGATGAGTGCGACTACTGAATTGAATTGAACTGGGGTTTTAAGGCGCACCAACACATGAAAGGTTATATGGCGCCTAACAGGAATGAACATGCCAGGCTCATCCTCAATGTACATCGAGATAAAATATGGAGAACTGGCCTAGAACCTTCTCACCCTGAACTGCAGAGTTGCTGCAAATTCTACTGTAGACACTCCATTTACGCTGGAGCCACGTTATAGTTTTTCTGCCACTGCTCTAGTGATATGAGAGAGATGGCACCTGAAACAATGCAGGGGTCATAATGAAGACCTTTAATGAGCATGAACAAAAAATGATAAAATGAACATGAATTTGGGGGAGTGGGGGGGTTCTACCCCTCTGCCTTCCCCTCCAAAGGGATCTGCAGTAGCCCTATTCTTTGACTCGTAACCAAACGGGGGCCCCCGGAACCACACGCGGCTATCATTATGTTATTACATATATAAACAACTCCTGACTAGTGTGATGGCACCAATGAGTTAAGACTTTATGTAGTAATATGTACTGATTCATTTTCATGTGTCGTACATTGTACCAGTATTTTTCTGGTGAATTCCATTCTCACCTAACAGAATGTTCAATATATTTTTTCAAAACCTTTGAAAGGACCTACATACCTGCATCCACACATGCTTCTATACTTTTAGTAAATAAAACAGTAGGCCTACCGTCTGCATGCTGTTTGTTTACATTTTTAATGAGCCGCGAAAACTAATGACAATTAAATTTAAACGTTAATGTACAGGAGGAAATTATTACAAGATATTCACGGCTCTTCGTTGAGATACATGAACACGATATGAAATATTTGAATGAAACACATATCCAGATTACCTTTCAATTTAATAAATATGTGATAGATGTTTTGGCAGGTCATTCGAACATGTGGAAAAACTGAACGATAAAATCTAAGTAAATCCGAATTTTACAGGTCGGATATTTTGCGGGAAATCGGGTAATATCAAGTAAAATATGAGCGACTCAGATTCAGATAACAAGTCGTTGCCATCAGCGCAAGAGTGCGAGAAAAGATGTCAGGAGTTTGCGCAAATAACTGGCACAGACACGGCACTGGCCATGTTCTACCTGCAGGACCGAGAGTGGAGCCTTGAGGTGAAATTATGTCACAGACCTGTGTCATACAGATTTTACTTCCCTGTACAGTACACACATGATGTCATCAGTCTCAGGACAGTCTCATTAAAATCATATCCTAATTACGCTTTGATACTCTCCGTTATAGGATCTGACAACACTCCCTTGTAGGTCACGTTATGTCGACCTTTCATCTAATCAATATTCATGAGAAGATCAACTAAATTCAACCAATAAAATCGCGCGTTTCATATGCACTTCAGATTGAGATTTATTTTTTTTTCATATAAAAAGAAGTTTTTCTCGTAACATTAATATTAAATGTATTGCTTCATTTTCTATGTTGATTTTTTTTCAAGTTGTTTTGCATATAAATGTAACCAACATCCACTTTATGTTAAAACTGCCTACATGTTATCTTAAATTCACAAACCGTTCTTAAAAATACCTTCCACTCTTGAGAATTGGTTTGTTGACTGTCAAATTAATATATTTTTGTATGTATTTACAGAAATTATCACAAAGGACTAGGTATGATAAGGGACAAAATTGGCCCCCAATATTGAAAGTTTTAATGTACAAGTTTTGAATATCTTATTTAACTACAAATGAACTGAATCAATATTAAAACTCATTACAAGTACGTTTGAAGGCTAAGGCCTTTTCTTTCAAAAAAATACATTTTTGTTCATTTTCAGCAATTTTCGATCAGTTTTTGGTCTTGGAAATACAGAGCGCACCCTCGAGCACATCTGATATTTTGTTGAAACAGGTACTTGATAGAGATGCATCATCAGCCAAAAAACTGTGTGCTCGGAGGTGCGCTCTATATTTTAAGGATCAAAATCTTGCCCAGAAAAAAAACTCTGGCCTTATTACTGTGGATTGCGCAATAAATTCAAAGAAATGTACTAAATGGCATGTTTTTACTAAATGGCATGTTTTATATCGAGATACAAAGAAAATCATGGGCGCTGCCATGTGTGTTTTAAAAATATATGTTCCACCGATTACGACATTAATACTCTTAATAATAAGACATAGTACATCTGGTCTGCTTAGCTCAGTTGATAGTGAACTCGACTGTTGGTCAGCGAGTGTCATTTTAGTGTGGGTTCAATCTCACGCATCTTTAATAAAATGTACCACTATTAAATACCTTCGAAACAATTTTTTCTTTATTTATTTTTTCAGTAAATATTCAATAATGGTTGGTGTATTATGTTTGTCAGTGCATTTATTTTGTTTTTTATAAGGTAAAAGTTATGGGCATGGTCTCTTTCAAATTTTAATACCGAGCGTAGACTGCTCCACAGTGTTTTACTGAAAAGTGACTTGCGCAGTGAAGCAGTCTATACCGAGCAATTTTGTAGGCTGAAATCTGATTGGCTAATCGTAAGATCAATTTGACGTGACCTCAAATGGAGTGTTGTCAGATCCTTGTAAGTTGTAGTGTAGAGTATCGTAGCATAATAAAGGGTCTGATATTAATGAGATTGGCCTCAGGGGCGCATCACATTGTGGTATCATATAACCCCTACATATCCTATGTATATAGGGGTGGGGTATATGGTACCAAAAAAAAACAACAGTTGACAACAAAAAAAACATGCTTTTTTGCATGGGTTTTGATTTGAGCAGTGTACTCATCGTGCATGTCCAGTAAATTACGTCATATGTTTTCGACGGTTTTGCTAAATTGAATTATAGTCTTCCCTAAAATATTAATACGCTATAAAAACTAGAATTTTTTTTTCATAAACTTGCTTCAACATAACAGTTTCAATATATTCACAGGGACGTAAAGATACTTTTTCCTTTATTTAAAGGAGTTTCTCAGAAAGTCTGTCTTTGGGCTCCTCTGCATCCTGGGCAGAAACAGGTATCCCCTAGACATTTAAATAATGTTTGTGCAGAATCATACATGCACCCATCTGCAACTTGTGTCACATTGACCCCTGTTAAAAATAGTCCTGTACAGCAGAAAATTATCAAAAAACTCCCCGACTTTTATAGTTTTTATTAGACAATATACCTTGAACATTTTGGTTACACAATGTTTGTACTGTCACTGTTTCTGCCAGTGCAGACAAACATTGTATTTTTAAATCAGTGATGTGTTAGTTGTGTATTAGTAAGTTATTCGAAGGGAAGTTTTTGGGATTAGTGTGAAATGGGGGGAAAACAGGAAGGGTAGTTTTCGTTTTCTTGCAACTAACCCATCAAATGTTTATTTTTCTCCAAATGCATTAAATATTGCATTTCATTGTGTTTGTCAACAAAACTTCACATGCTGGACTCTGAAATCATGGGCGATCCGAAATATTTTAATACGAGATAAACGGAGACCGTCGAAAACACAAGAACGTCGAAAACAAATGACAGATCAAATTACAGAATAGAATGACTTCTATTTTCCAATTTCTGGCATTACATTCACAATACATGTAGGTAAACAAAGTCAATGGGGAAGTCGATTATGAAAATTTATAACCACATAATTTTATTAAACTAATCTTGTTAGATTGTTTTCCAGAGATCCTTGAATTCATTTTTTGAAGAAGGTGGCGCCATTGGAACATCATCTGGTAGTTCTGTGCAGATAAGCTCCAGTGGAGACGATCCATCAGGGTAATAGGGCCAACCATAAAAAAATTTTGGTTTGCTGTTTCCCTACCTTACCCACGAAAGAATTCCGTACCGAAAACTTTTTATATCAGTTCTTTAACATATATATATTTTTTTTACTATTTTTAGTATATTTTTCTTTCATTTTTAGCTCGACTGATCAGAGATCAGCAGACTGATCAGAGATCAGCAGAGCTTATGCCGTGGTGCGGCGTCCGTCTGTCTGTCTGTCTGTCCGTAAACTTTTATTTGTAGCGACTACTCCTCTGAAACTACTGGATGGATATTCATGAAACTTTACAAAAATGTTGCCCATGAAGTCTAGTTGATCCTGGAAATCCAAGATGGCCGCCAAAGCTAAAAATAGATTTTTAAAATACAAGTTTGTAGCGACTACTCCTTGAAAACTCTAAGCGATATTGATATTGGACTTTTTCTAAAATGTTCAGCATGACATGATGTTGGTCCTCGTCAAAAATCATTTTGATTCGACGTTAAACATGGCTGCCAGCGGCCATCTTTGTTTACATAGAATTATATAGTAAAAACTTGTAGCGACTACTTCTCTGAAACTACTTGGCGGATTTTCATGAAACTTCACAGGAATGTTGCTCTTAATGTCTAATTGATCCTAGGAAAATTTCAGGTCGGCCGGAAATTCAAGATGGCCGCCATGGCTAAAAATAGATTTCCAAATACAAGTTTGTAGCGACTACTTCTTGAAAACTATAAGTGATATTGATATGGGACTTTTTCTAAAATGATCAGCATGACATGATGTTGATCCTTGTCAAAAATCGTTTTGATTCGATGTTAAACATGGCAGTCAGCGGCCATCTTTGTTTACATAGAGTTATATAATGAAAACTTGTAGCGACTACTCCTCTGAAACTACTTAACGGATTTTCATGAAACTTTACAGGAATGTTGCTCTTGATGTCTAATTGATCCTAGCAAAATTTCAGGTCGGCCGGAAATTCAAGATGGCCGCCACGCCTAAAAATAATTTTTCAAAAAACAAGTTTGTAGCGACTACTTCCTGAAATCAAAATCAATCAGTAGAGCTTCAAGGTCATTGACCTCTTGTTTAATGTTTTTTTACTGTCTTCAGCAAAAAAAATATAATTCTCCTACCTACATGTACCTACCCATTTATAAAATCCTGGGTCGGGAAACAGCAAACAAATGTATTTTTTAAGGATGGCCTAGTCAAATTTTATTTTTCTGTCTAAATGTTATATTAATTTTGTCACAGTAAAAGTTACTCGTCGGGGGCCACTTTCCGTCACTTATGTAAACATAAACTAATTTTTCAGGCAAATCTATGTATCCTGACAACTTTTACTCTATTTTCTATTAGTTTACCTCTTCCTGGAAATTTGATACCAAAGAATTTTGTTTTATATACATTATCGAAGTGGCACGTGACCTGTTTATAAATAGACTAAAACTGAGAAATCATTTTGTTTACAAGCCCAGTTTCCGTCATGTATTTTATCGAGTGATAGATTCAACTAGGTCAAGATACAGTAATTTTTTATGAATTAGAAACTTGTTTGCAAGTCTATTCAACAATTTCATTGTAAAAATGGTATGTTTGCATTGTTCCATCAGTCACCTGGATCGTTATAACAATGCGCCTGGAATCGTCAATGTAAAACAATTTTACACTGTTAAGATGGGTAACTCTATGTAAATCAAACAGATACAGGTTGTACGAGTTGCTGCTCTTTGGTGAAACTATATAATCACGGTCTATTTAACTGCGTCCACTGAAGAGTGATAAAATTATGACGTCATTACGGTGTTATTTTTTTAATAGTTTATTATGCGGCAGTATGCGCGCGCATCCCCAGCGCCACATAAGGAAGTAAATACATTTTTCGGAGAAATCCCTTTCGTATTTGTATCGCTTATTTACTTTTTGGTTGTTTTTGCTGTTTCCAATCTTCAGTTATAAACGTCTGACAATAAGTGACATCGCGTAAGTAATTTGCAGTGTAAAAACGTTTTTTAAATGCGAATGACGGAAACTGGGCTTGGACGGAAACTGGCCTCTGACGAGTAGTCTTCTTTTAGAAAATAAATATAAAATCTAGCTTTCAAAAACCTAACATTTATTATAAGTTAAGATACATGTACAATAATTACGGTAATTGCCTTGTATAGATTCAGTTCCATATAAAAAAGCTCTTTTTAAACTAATCCATCCAAACTGTTTCTATCAATTGAAAAATGATTTATGACTGGCCAAAGGCCGGCAGAGCTATCGGGATGACGTGTTGTCCGCCGTCCGTCCATCTGTTAACTTTTGCCTTGTGAACACTCTAGCCCCTTCATTTTTCATGCGATCCTAACTTGGCCAAAGATGAGAGCTTGAATGAGTTAAAAAACCGGCTATATCACATTAGTAACACCAGAGTTATTGCCCTTGAATTAACGAAAAATGCTATATTTTGCCTTGTGAACACTCTAGCACCTTCATTTATAATTTGATCTTTACCAAACTTGTACAGATTGTTAATATTAATGGCAGCTTGGACAAGTTCGGAAACCAGCCAGATCGGATCAGTAATACCAGAGTTATGGCCCTTGTTTTTTTCTGAAAAATGCCATTTTCTGCCTTGTGAAAACTAGCACCTTCATTTATTGTTTGGTCTTTACCAAACTTGCACAGATTGTTAATATCAACAAAAGCTCATACAAGTTTGAAAACCCATCGAGATCAGACTAGTAACACCAGAGTTATGGCCTGGATTTAGTTCTAAATGCTGTATTTTGCCTCGTTAAGACGATAGGGCTTTCATTTTTCATCCGACCTTTTTTGCCAAAATTTACCAGGTAGCTAAAATCAATAAAAGCTTGGACATGTTCGACAACCAGCCAAATTGGATTAGTAATATCATAGTTATGGCAATGATTTTAAGTTTAAAATGCTGTATTCTGCCTCGCTAAGACAATAGGGCCTTCATTTGGCCGGATTTCAACGAAAGTTTGCAGGGATGATCAGTATCAAGCCTAGTTTTGCATATATATCATCACGGTGTTCCGGTTGAATGATTTTGGCAGAGTTATGGCCCTTTAAAGGTTTAGTACACAAACTTTATCTGGACTAGGTCTCCTGAAACCCTGGCCGAATTTCAGCGGAACTTTGCAGGGATGATCAGTACCTAGCCTTGTTGTGCATATTATCACCGTGTTCCGGCTGTAAGATTTTTGGTGGAGTTATGGCCCTTTATAGGTTTTAATACGCAAACTTCGGACTAGTTCTGCTGAACCCCTGGCCAGATTTCAGCGAAACTTGGCAAAGTTGATCAGTATCAAGCCTAGACAACCATCGCCGTGTTCCAGTTGAATGATTTTTGGCAGAGTTATGGCCCTTTAAAGGTTTTAATATAAACAACTTTGTCGAGATTAGTCTCTTCTGAACTCACGGCCAGATTTCAGCGAAACATTTTAGGGATGATCAGTACCAAGCCTAGTTGTGCATATCATTGCCGTGTTACGCTTGAATGATTTTTGTCAGAGTTATGGCACTTTAAAAGTTTTAGTACACAAACATTGTCTGGACTAGTGCTCCTGAACCACTGGCCGGATTTCATTGAAACTTCGCAGGGATCATCAGTGCCAAGCATAGTTGCGCATATCACCATCGTGTTACGGTTGAATGATTTTTAACAGAGTTATGGCCCCTTATGCACAAACTTTATCCAAGCTGGCAGGAATGATCAGTACCAAGCCTAGTTGCGCATATCAATGTTGTGTACCCCACCACAGACTCCATATAGCCAGTAGAGCGATACAGGGCCTCTTGTTTAATAGGTTGGCATTAATTTCTGCTTGTTTATTTCTAGGAGCTCTGTGAAGGATGAAGAGCCGTACCGTATCCGGCTCATGTCGTGGAACATTGACGGACTTGATCACCGTAATCTGAGATCACGCACCCTTGGTGTCTGCGATACAATCAACAAGTAAGTTTCTCCCAATCTTCTCTGGCCTTAAAAGTCTCTCACTTTATTTTTTACAAGGGTAGATTAAATATCAAAATCCTAAAAAGGGCTGTGAATGGGTCAATGAAGGCTTGGATTAGTAAGTTTCATGTAGCGCAAATAATTCAATTAGCGATCAAACATGTTGCAGGTTATAGAACGACACAATGTGTATATAGGTCACTGGATTACTCTCAGTGTATTAGCCAGCCAACCGTGCAGTCGTCTTTTGCACGGCCGTTTTTGAAAAATCACAACCAATATTTGGTGGAGTGGGTGGGGTAAACAACACTTCCACTTCCTCTTACTTTCTCAATATTGTTATTTCTTGTATACATTTATGGAAGAAAGATGATCTAAAAATGTAGGAACACATCCAGATTTCAAGTCCATCATGCTATCCTTTAGGCCACGCCAGCCGCCTAAATTGTTTTAAGTCAGATGTGAACCTCACATATAAGGGTTGACAGTTGAACTTATTCACTTATTGTTTTGCCGCACCTGGGGAGATGCATGCACACTCTGACTGTTACACTCCTGGTAGACTGAGTGAGCCCTAATTTCTCAACAAAAAAAAAGTGTCAAATTCAGCATAATTTGTTAAATACTTCCACCCTGGGGAATTTCACATAAGATCACGTCTTAGCAATCATGATCATGTTTAACGTTAATGCCTTTCCTTTTTACCTTTTAAAACAAATGCTAGGTCAAATTTAGGCATTTTGCAACTTAAATGATTCACTCACATAAAATATGTGACATGATTTATGTTTTCAGAGAGAACCCCCATGTTGTCTTTCTACAAGAAGTTGTCGAGGAGTCGGAGGAGATGCTGCAAGACAAATGCCACACGTATCATATGATCCCCGGGGGTGAGGAGGGCTACTATACGGCCATCATGTTGAAGATTGGCCACGCCCAGATGGAGGAGACAAAGATACTACCGTACCCGGGCACCATGATGATGCGCAACCTTCTAGATGTAAAGGTATAAATTGTACACGTATATATTATCTGCTTAACTAAAGATTGCTGAAACAGTAATAGCAGGGCTTTTTTCCACAAAATTGGGAAGAGGCCCAGGCCTGTCCATTTTGGGAAAAAAGAACGCGCTTATTTCTCATTTTGGGAAAAATACAAGGTTTCATAAATTAAGTAAATATGACATTAATATACTTTATTTATATTGTCATCCATTACTTACCATAATTATTAACTTTTACTAGTCGGAATTTACTTAGCAGACAAAAACACACTGCAGAATTCATGCTTTTTCTCTAATTCTGAGAGACTGCTGTTTTCCGATTGGGAAATATTTCTGCCACAGTTGGGAAAAAACAGTCCAATTTTCTGTTGGGAAGAGGCCCTTTACAGGCCTCTGTTATATAAGGTAAAAAAGCCCTGAATAGGTGAGGTGTCGATGAAAATGATAGGTTTTGGACATGTCGAGGGCCTGCCGTAGACCTTACATTTTTAGCTCTACTGATCAGAGATCAGCAGAGCTTATGCCGTGGTGCGTCGTCCGTCTGTCCGTCCGTAAACTTTTATTTGTAGCGACTACTCCTCTGAAACTACTGGATGGATATTCATGAAACTTTACAGAAATGTTGCCCATGAAGTCTAGTTGATCCTAGCAAAAATTCATGTTGATGTGAAATCCAAGATGGCCGCCAAATCTAAATATAGGTTTTTAAAAAACAAGTTTGTAGCGACTACTTCTTGAAAACTCTAAGGGATATTGATATGGGACTTTTTCTAAAATGATCAGCATGACATGACGGTTATTCGAGTCAAACATTATTTGGATTCGACGTTAAACATGGCTGCCAATGGCCATCTTTGTTTACATAGAGTTATATAATGAAAACTTGTAGCGACTACTTCTCTGAAACTACTTGAAGGATTTTCATGAAACTTCACACAAATGTTGCTCTTGATATCTAATTGATCTTAGCAAAATTTCAGGTCGGCCGGAAATTCAAGATGGCCGCCATGGCTAAAAATAGATTTTTAAAAAATAAGTTTTGTAGCGACTACTTCTTGAAAACTATAAGAGATATTGATATGGGACTTTTTCTAAAATGATCAGCATGACATGATGGTTATCCGAGTCGAACATTATTTTGATTCAATGTTAAACATGGCTGTCAGCGGCCATCTTTGTTTACATAGAGTTATATAATGAAAACTTGTAGCGACTACTCCTCTGAAACTACTTGACGGATTTTCATGAAACTTCACAGGAATGTTGCTCTTGATGTCTAATTGATCCTAGCAAAATTTCTGGTTGGCCGGAAATTCAAGATGGCCACCACGGCTAAAAATAGATTTCAAAAAACAAGTTTGTAGCGACTACTTTTTGAAATCAAAATCAATCAGTAGAGCTTCAAGGTCATTGACCTCTTGTTCAATTCACGTAGACTCGTGATTAATACTTCAGTTCATACTCAAGGCCATTTCATTAAAACATACACGACATCTTCCATATAATAACGTCACTGTGTAAAAAAAAAGTGGATTAGAATGTCAGGGCTCAAATTTAAGCTGGGAGTACTGGCAAAATGCAAGTGACATTTTCAGAATGCCAGTAAACTTTTCAAGTACTGGCAAAAGTTTGCAAGAATACCTTACATGTTTAATTAAGAATACCATGTCTGCCTTTTTTTTTTGAAACATGCTTTCATATGAATGTTGTTTTAATATGTTTAAGTTTTCCTGATATGTCTTTATATTTATATGACACATATGGAATCTAGCATGTTTGCTATTGATGAATCATCTTGTACTTTTTACTTATTTTTTTACATATTTGTACTATTAACACACACAACCGTATAAATTGCAAGTAACGTTTTCGTTTTGCCAGTTACAAAAAATGCTACTGACGAAATGCAGCCAGTCCAAATTGTCGCTATATTTGAGCCCTGAATGTACTATACAAAAGCTTATCAGAATAGCCAAGACGCTTGTTTTGTAAATATTAGTCATAAACCATTTTTTTGTTCATTAAACAAGAATAAATAGAGCTAAAAAAAAACTTGGTTGCAATAAAAAATATAGCTACTGTAAAAAGATGAAAATGCAGCATAAATACCTAATAAACACGCTCTTGAATGAACAATATAGAAAGCCCTATAAGTCGTCTTACTTGATCATCGGTCGTGAACATCAAACCGATGATCGATTAAGAAAGTTCGGCCGATTCCAGCCACTAATTAACATATGCATTAAGAAAAAGTAATTTTCTTGCATTTATTGTACTTAAAACAAAAACGAAGTAATTATATGTTGTTAGGAAAGTCCATGAATTGATGGAAAAAGTCCCGGCGTTTTTACCGTGTTAATACATTGGTAAATTATTTCTGTTTCAAGATGTAGTTTTCAGTTTTAAAACTTAATTTGTATTCAGGTATGTATTTCTTTACCATAAAATTTACTTTGTGAGCTGTGTTTGTCAATAAACTTAATGAAAAGAAGATTTAAATTTCAAGACTTAGATGACTTAGATCGGCAATGTGTCTGTCATATAGTATGACATTCACACAAAACAGTAAAACGTCCACTTGTCTGTGTAAAAATCATATTAAGTGGAGACCGTCTATTTGAATCTTATGTGTCTCTTTGCCAAAACATGGTCTGTTTCTTGAACTCAGAAACAAAATCAAATAAAATATGTTGTGAAAGTAATTTCTGTCAAAATGAATGAGACGTTTGCCTCCGGGCTTGCCAGCATAACATTGGTTGTTTCCCCTTTATAATCAAATGGAATAGAATAAAATATTCAAAATGGCCGTTGCACGCCTGACAACAACTGCAATGGAGTCAAAATGTCAAGGTATAAAGTGTCTTGTCAGCTTTTAATTACGTTCGCAACAGTTGACGTTAGCAACCGAGGGTTTGATTGATCATTTAATTTCACATTTTAACGGTGAAATATATATTATTTAGTCATTTAATGCATACACGTGACCTGTTAGGTGTTAGGGGTTGGCCAATAGAATTCGGCCTTTATACTGGGCTGTTGCTGCTGTCATTTTCTGACGGAAACGTTTTGTTGCGAGGTAATATATTTGACGGACATTGATGCTGCATCAATATATACATCCTTATATTTATTTTTTAGCAATGATTGGATTGGATATGTGTACAATCTGTGTTGCTTTAATAATTGATATAACATGCAATAATAATTTGGCATGCAGCAGTCTGAATTTTGTTTTTTTAAAAGTTGTTAATTTCGTCAAAATTCCGTCAAACCTTCCGTCAAAGATGACATTAGCTACATTCCGTCAAACTTATGTGACATTAGCAACAATAATATTTCTTTGTAAACACTCTAAAGATGAACTTTGAAAAGCTTTTCTATCCAAAACCTATAGTCGGAGTTAATGTTAAGTCAAAAAATGAAGATTTTATTGCAAAAATTACAATTATATCATTTATTTACAGAACTTTTGTTGTTGCCAACGTCTTCAAATTCCGTCAAACTTTCCGTCAAAATATAACGTAACCTGGATATTAAAATGTAAAATAAAAGTTAACTAAGATGGTTTGAATTTTTATTTTAACATATATTCCTTTAATGTCTCCTAATCTATGATTTTCATTTGAAAAATCTGCAATATATTTTCACTTTGACGTAAAACATTTTCTGGGACCTAGGTACACTCTTAAATGGAAGATGTCACGTGGGACCCAAGGAAGGCACTTTGGAAATCAAACACCCACCCACAATCTCATTAAAATCATACCCTTTATCAGACACTACGATACACTACTAAGGTTCTGACAACACTGCATTGCAGGTCATGTCAGAGTGACCTTACGATTTGCCAATCAGATTTCAGCCTACAAGATCGATCAGTATATACTGCTTCACTGTGCATGTTGCGTTTCAGTCAAACCCTGTAGAGCAGTCTACACTCGGTATTAAAAGAGACAATGTCCGTAACTTTTAGCTTATAAAACACTGTAACACAAAATAATTGCATTGGCAAACATAACACACCAACCATTATTGAATATTTACTGAAAAAAACAAACAAGATTGTTTGACGGAATTCAATAGCAGTACAAAAAAGGATGTACTGCCTTCGTGGGTTTGAACCCACACTAAAATTACACTCGCGGGTAATAATAATAGAAAGTCGCAGTAGTCCATCTCGCTACCAACTGAGCTAAGCAGGCCAGATATACTAGAACATACATTTTTGGAAAACCTGATGTCGCAATAATCTCGGTAGAATATATATTTTTCAGATACTATTAATGGAATGTTCCGAATGTTTTCAAAAAACAACCCGTCCATGAATTTCTTCGTATTCTTGATGTAAAACATGCCATTTAAACAGTCTATTAAATCATTTTAGAATTATTTTATTATTAGAATTTTGTGTTTTTGTGTTTCAAGAACCTCATTACTCAATGTCCAGTAAAACCTCAGTGTGTCCTGAGAATGTAATGAGCTTCAAATTAACTGGTTTCATTGGTCCAGTTTTTATCACTGAACCAATCAGAATGCTTATTTTCATTTGGTTGTTTTTATTATGACATCACTTTCTGGTATTATGACATCACACCCTGGTAGTATGACATCACGTCATGCTATTATGACATCACGTCATGCTATTATGATGCAACTCAGTGTGTTCTCAGAACTGAATGAACCTTTTAATTGCTGTGAGAAACAGATTAAGACTGTTTGTATCACTCATTGAGTAATGAGTTTCTTGAAACCAGGAATCACACAATTCTAAAAATAAAATAATTCTAAAATGATTTAATAGACTGTTTTTAGTGCATTTCTTTGAACTGAGTTTAAACATTTATTTTACATCGATTGTGACAAAAGCTCTACGAACTTTTTTGAATCACTGTCAATGTCTTCCTGGGTAGAACCAGTACTAAGCAATGCAGGTAAAATTTCTTGCTCAGGGACACGACGCATATGGCAATGGCAGGAATTGAACCCACGACTTTTGGATCATGGGTCCAACGCTCTACAACTAGACCACAGCGCTCCACGATGAATTTATCGTGCAATCCACAGCAATAACACATGGCGACATCATCTTTTTTCCGGATATATGTGTTTTATGGATTTTCGTTTGTTCAGTTCTCTAGAACATCATCTGAAGTGCCTATGAAATGTCTGAAGTGCAATCAGGGTTCGACACTAACCCTAGCCCGAGGCTAGTCACTTTCGAGAAGGACTAGTGAAAACTCACAGTTGACAAGCCCGACGGGCTAGTTGTTTTTATTATTTAAATGTCGATTTTAAATGATCTTATCCTGATGCTGAAAAATGCCAAATCATTTAAAAATTTTGCTATTCAAACTCTTCAATATCGTTATGTAAAGTAGGCTATGATATAGACCAAGACAAGCACCTGCGAATGTGTAGGTGTGTCAAATTACTCATCACTGATTGGCACTTTTTTCTTTGATAGAGCAAAATGCTGAAAAATAACCCGCGTTTTATACATATCCCCACATCATTTTCTGTAGAGACGCTAGCATTTCTATCACTGTATTAATTTCTAAGCATTTTATTGACATGATGGCCTTCACATTGTAAACAAACATGTGGCGATATTTAAATACGGAACACTGTCTCCATCAAAACAAACGAAAAACAGAATAGGAAAAGCGTCATCAGCAAAAAACAACATGATTCAAATAAACACATTTGTGTGTATTTTAGCCATCGTGTAAGTGCCTACAGAGCCCTTTTCCCAGTTCCCAGTCGGCATGACTTTAAAAGAAATTTGATTGTAGAAAATGCCTTATGCAGGCCGCTGCGAAGAAAGGTATAATGGCCGTGGCCTATAAATAAATTTGACTATTACCTAGTCACAAAGCTGTTGTCTTGCAATATTTACAAGCAGTACA
Organism: Cyrtodaria siliqua; assembly: GCA_037043455.1. Classification (NCBI taxonomy): domain Eukaryota; kingdom Metazoa; phylum Mollusca; class Bivalvia; order Adapedonta; family Hiatellidae; genus Cyrtodaria; species Cyrtodaria siliqua. Next base: position 100,886 of record JAWPHD010009243.1, read on the forward strand.
GTCATATAGGAAATGCAACCTCAGCTATAGATAGAGCCGAATTATGAAGTTTCTACTCAGACATGCCTTTGCGAGGGAGAGAACCCACGCTGGTCAGATGTCTGTCTATAGCTCCAAAGCCTGGAGGCCTTATCCATGGAGCTACCAAGCCATGATATTTTGGTAACTTTTTATTTTGCTGCAAAAGAGTAAAAGGAGGACTAGTTGGTTTTAAGAAGGGCTAGTAAAAATAAGAAGGCACTAGCCCTGTAGGCTAGTAGTCATAAAAGGTTAGTGTCTAACCCTGGCAATGCAGGTAAAATGTCTTGCTCAGGGACACGACGCATATGGCAACGGCGGGAATCGAACCCACGACTTTTGGATCATGGGTCCAACGACCACTAGACCACAGCGCTCCACGATGAATTTATCGTGCAATCCACAGCAATATCACATGGCGACTTCATCTTTTTTCGGATATATGTGTTTTATGGATTTTCGTTTGTTCAGTTCACTAGAACATCATCTGAAGTGCTTATGAAATGCATGATTTCATTGGTTGAATTTAGTTGATCTTCTCATGAATATTAATCAGATAAAAGGTCGATCTGACGTGACCTCCAAGGCAGTGTTGTCAGATCCTATAGCAGAGAGTATCAATGCGTAATTAGGATATGATTTTAATGAGATTGCACCAACCCATAGACGCAACACTGAGTTCACCCATAGATGTTTATTAAATTACCTTCCTGGGTCCGGATATGTTTTAATGGAATAGCAATGACTTGACGGTCTCATAAAGTATTAATTCAGGTGATACATATGTCAACATCAAGGCTTTTTTAGTTGTCCCATGGGGCCGAAAAACGGACCCGTTCCCAATGCAAAATAATCTTTTTCCCCAATTATTAAAAAAAAATTGCCAATCTCAAAAAATAAATAAATATATAAGCGGTATGTTAATGATGTGATAGTGTTCCTACTAATACCTTTTAGGCTTTTTCTTCGCCCTATAACTTACAAATGTTGATGTAAACAATTCTCAATTGGCCATTTTATCGATGAAAAAATCCCAAAGAGTTGAAATTCAGATAAATTCTTTAACAGTTTATCAATTTGACCATTACCATACTCAGAAATAAATGTTCCTACCATGTGAAAGATATCATAGTTCTCAAAATGGAGGCTTCCGTTTTAGAACAACTTTCAAATGATCATAGTTATCTTCTTTGTTTATCGTCCAATTAGGATAAGGCCTAAATTAAAACGTTGTTTGTTTGCCCTTTACCTACCAGCAAAAAATCACTGGGTAGGTAGGTAGGTAAATTATTTTATTTTATTTGATAAAACTATGTTTTCATTTGTTTTTCAAATGATATATTTTAACATGTATAACTATTTTACAGTGTATACATGTTGTGTGTTTGTAATTAATATTTAATCTGTGCTATTACAATACATAATACTGCAAGATTGACTGCTTTTTCATGTATCAACTTTGTACACTTTTGTATTGCTTGTTGCAATCATCGAAGAAAATAAAAAATAAAAACTTTTTTTTGAAAATGCAATAAAATATTTTGGGCCAGTAGGTAAAGGGCAAACAAACAATATTTTAATTTAGGCCTAATTCTTACATCTTTTTCCAAGTATTTTAGATCTCTCAATAATAAATAGTTTAACTGTATGCCTGCATTCCCTTTAAAGCCTCACATGAATTAATATTAATATTCAGTGTACAATAAAGGGAGGTAATTATATTTTATTCAGTGTACAATAAAGGGAGAGAAGTTCTGCCTTTTGACCTCCCATCTGGAGAGTACCAAGGACTATGGAACAGAAAGGAAGAACCAGTTGAAAAAGTGCTTCTCACACATGATCAAGTCGGACGATGACAGAACAGTGGTGTTTGGTGGCGATCTCAACCTCCGTGATAACGAGGTACTGATTGGTTGTAATTAACAGTCATGGTTTTACTAGATCATATCTGGAACTTGTCAGAATGGGTTTAATCCGTGTGGTTTTCGTCGGGCAACAATACACAATATAGGGCCACTGCTTGTCAAACAGAGTGGTAAAATTCCGCCGATTTATGTTCATTTTGTCATTTTTGTATGCCCGTAGGGATGTATTATGTCATAATTTGTTTGCATGTCCATCTGTCTGTCTGTTTGTCCATCTGGGGGCGTCCGTGGCCGAGTAACATCTCTGACTTGAAATCACTTGCCCCTCACCGCTGTAGGTTCGATCCTCAGGGACCTAGGAATCTTTATGTGAGGAAGCATTCCAGCTGGCTTGTGGAATGTCGGTGGTTCTACCGAGGTGCTTGCCCCTGCACGAAAATTGCCCGGTGGGGCACCTGGGGTCTTCCTCCACCAGTGGAAGCTGGAAAGTTGCCATATGACCTTATCTGTTGGTGCAACTATAAAATCCAATTCAGTTCAAGTTCAGTATGTCCATCTGTCTGTCCATTAACATTAACTGACAACTGTGGCTTATAACTTTCAAAGTATAAGGTCTACAACAATGAACCGGTGTACATATCTCTAACATGATCCAGTGAATACTTCTGATAAAGGCCAATAACTCCTCTCTGGTTCCATTTTTTTTAGTTATTCCCCTTTGAAAAAAGGTTTAACCTGGAACTTAACCTTTGCCTATTACAAGTGACTGTGGCTAATAACCTTCGAAGTATTAGGAATGATGGGAGTATATGCCCCACTGGATGGTGCTCTTATTGTCACTGTTAATGGACTGTTCTTTCTTTGAATTAAGACCATTTCATTTATGTGACAAAGGGGTGTTTTGGGGAAAACGACTGATCAGCAGCCGGACATTGTAAACCCTGATCAGCCTGCGAGTTACTCGCAGGCTGATCTGGGTTTACAATGGACGCAAAGGCTATTATAGTCGTGCTTGACGGGGTAAGGGTTAAAGATCCTCATCATCCCTGAATAGTTCAGGTACTTCTTCCATGGTGGCAGAAAATAATGATCACCAAAAAATGTAGAAATTTTAGGTTCTAGGCCCATTTTGCGTATTTTTTACCTGTAAATAAATGATGGATGTGCCTAGAATGTTCATTCCCGTTGGTGCCAAATAAACATTTTGTGTTTGTTGCCGTAAAACCCAATTCAAGTCGAATGGGTTTTCCATGGTACAAACATTGTAGGTCAACTTCCCTATTGAAAACAGACATTGCAGAACACTAGTTTTTATTGACTGATTTGCTTGTGCTGAACATTATAAATTGTTGTGCCTACATCACGTGAACGTACAACACGTGAGATGACTATTCTGGAGTAAGTCTATCGCTTGAATGTTGTAATCGATGATAAGAAATATTGGCAATATTTTAATACTTAAAGATGAATGGCCACCGTTTTTGTAGTATTATCAATTAACAAATTTAACTCTTAAACATCATATGAACATTTCTTGATAGTCCCGGAGAGAAACATATATTTAAAACCGCTATTAACAATGACTAAGTTGTATGTAAAAATAAGTATTAGTTGCATATCCAATGCATGGCGTAGATACTACTTTAACCACTGCTTGACTGCACGTGGAAATGAGGTAAATCTGAATTGTATAGCTGCACAAATATTGCCAGATAATTGATAAATACAGTTACCTGTGGATTAATTTACCTGTTCAAAGTTTCTACGTCATAAAATAAAATCTTATTCTCGCTTTTCACAGATATTTCAATGTGTGAATTGTAAATTTATATGTTGTTTTGTATTGATTTCGATTTAAATAAACATTTATAAACATGTTCATGAAACAAAACATGGCTGGAGATCTTTAAAGAATTTCTTTTTCTTCTTTCTTCATTATAGGTTTTAGTATAGGTTTTAATATATTATAAATCTGACGAAATTTAATCAACATTTAATAATATTTAAAAAGAGTTTTCTTTGTATCATTCAAACATTATTAATAATGCATGATATCAGAGGATCTACGTGAAACTGTTGTTACTATCTTATTCTTAATTTATATATAGTATATAGTATATAGTTTACTACCATAGTTTCATGTTCATCCCTCTGTATGTATTAAACTATGGAACACACCGTGGTGCGGTGTCCGTCGTCCATCCATAAACTTTTTAGATCACCTGAGCCGAAGGCTCAAGGTGATCTATTGGGATCACTCTTCGTCGTCCGTCATCCGTCCGTCCGTCGTTAACTTTTCTTCAAATGACTTCTCCTCAGAAACTGCTTGACTAATTTTGACCAAACTTCAAATGGATGATCCTTAGATGAATGCTTTTTAGATTTGTTAAAATTAGGTCAGCGCTACATCCAAGATGGCTGCCATTACCATATATGGTCGAAACCTTAAAAAATCTTCTTCTCCAGAACTGCTGGACAGATTTCAACAGTTTTTCTTTTAAAATGATCGCCAACGCCTAGACTATCAAGTTTGTTCAAATAAAGTCCCCTGGGTCACAAATGGCTGTGCCTCGGGTGTCCAGAGTTTGTATATTGAGGTTTTGCATGTTTTTCATATAGACATATAGGAAAAAAGTTTAAAAAATCTTCTTCTCTGAAACCACAAGGCACAGAGCTCTCATGTATTACAAGTAGCATCAGCTTTTGGTCCTCTACTAAGTTTGTTCAATGGTGACGCTGGGGTCAAATTTGTCCTCGCCCCGGGGGTCACAGTTTTACATAGACTTATATAAGATTTTTTTTTTAAAAATCTTCTTCTCAGAAACTACAATAGCCAGAGGTTTGATATTTTGCATTTACTATAAGCTTATGGTCCTTTACCAAGTTTGTTCAAATGGTGACCTTAGGGTCACATTTGGCCCCGCCCCAAGGGTCACATGTTTTACATAGACATGTATAGGGAATTCTTCAAACGACTTCTCCTCAGAAACAGCTTGGCTAATTTTGACCAAACTTCAAATGGATGATCCTTAGATGAATGCTTTTTAGATTTGTTAAAATTAGGTCAGCGCTACATCCAAGATGGCTGCCATTACCATATATGGTCGAAACCTTAAAAAATCTTCTTCTCCAGAACTGCTGGACAGATTTCAACAGTTTTTCTTTTAAAATGATCGCCAATGCCTAGACTATCAAG